>CAKLIZ010000781.1:0-20709 GCA_922035795.1 Oreochromis mossambicus | reverse complement strand
GGACAAACTGAGACCAAAACGTCTGGTTCTTGAGAACGTTACAATATTATGAAAATGTTTCCTCCTGAATGTAAATATTTTTCAATGTTAGATTTAATTCAGAGTCAGCTGTTTAAACAACAAGAGAACATTTTACATCAGGGGATATGACAGGTGAAATTCAAAATATACTGACAGCTCTCCAAGTAAGACTTCAGTATTAAATAAAGCAGTCAAGTTATGAAGCTGAACTTTAATCTCAGACAAACCGATTTATTAAGGAACAAATCAAACACTGAAATAAACCAAACATTTAGAAGTTACCTAAGTGATTTATATATCATGTTTAACCCCAGTACTCATTTGAGTTTTGGACGAAATCCATTCTGGGATGTTTCATTTTGCCATTTCAAGCTGATTGGAGACCAAAACAGCCAATCAGAATTTTTTGCATCCACGTCTTCGATAGGTTGGTTTTGTGGCACAGTTATAACGGTGTACAGAAAGAGTTGAACGCGCACAGGCAGAAATGTTGAGAGCTCAAGCAACACATTGCGAGCAAGTGCAAATGCAAAAACTGAGCGAGAGGGGCTGCTATTGTGTGTGTATATGGATAATAGCAATCACTGAAATACATTTTGTGTACGCAGCAATGAATTTTGTACGCTCAAATTTAGCTTTTGTTTCCCTCAAAATAAATTTCTCCTCAAAATGCAACACTTGCACCTGTAATATTTTTTTTTAAGTGCGCTCAGAATAGTGGCACAAAAATAACGCCATAGCTCTAGTGATCCTTGACCTCCGGGTCTGCTATGGAGCTGGTGCGTAACAGACGTAACAGCACATTTGGAAATATATGATATCTTGATAAATCGAGCAGATATTTGAAGCTTACACAGCTACATTCCCGCGTGAAAATAACTTCAAAGTTTATTTTGTGGCACAAAAAAATTTTTTTTAAAGTTTTTAGCCGCGCTCCTCCGCGATTGCTGCGTTCCTCCGCAATTGCCACGTTTGGGTTTTGGACGAAATGCATTCTGGGATATTTAGCTTCTTCTTCTTCTTCTTTATAGAGTTTATTGGCGGTAGGCAATAAGCAAAATGGTGCATTACCACCACCAACTGGTGTGGAGCAAATGGGTCTGTCTTAAAAAACAAAATACAGCCTGATAACTTATAGAGTTTGTATGAAATAAATCAATCAAGTCCGACTTCACTTTCACATTGTACAGCTTTTTGATCAGTTGTCGTCTTTCAATATCATACTTCTGACAATGCAATAAAACATGTTCTATTGTTTCCTGTTCCCTACTGCACTCACACTCCACTGTACAATGTTTCACTATTAAAAGTAATGTGCTATTCAAACCAGTGTGTACAAATCTCAGTCGAGATATAATGGTCTTCTCTCTCCTGTTTCTTCCTGTATTTCTCATTTCCCCCACCTTCTTTTGGATTTTGTAAAAACATCGCCCTTTCCTCTCTTCCTCCCATTGCTTTTGCCGCCTTTCCTTCATTTTGTATTGTATTCTACTCTTGAGCTCCATCCTACTCACACTAATAACCATATCTACCATCGGTCTCCTTGTTGCTTCTTTTGCTGTCCTCTCTGCCATTTCATTTCCTTTAACTCCATGATGCGCTGGTACCCATAAGAACGTGACCATAAGCCCCATCATAATAATTCTGAATAACGTTTGCTGGATCTCTATCAGAATGTCAGGTCTGCATTCTGAGAGAATGTCTTGCAGACTGGCCAGTGATGAGCCTGAGTCTGAGCATATCACAGATCTTATTGGTTTTGTTTCTTCAATCCACTGGACAGCTAACAATATGGAAACCATTTCTCCTGTGTATACTAATAAATCGTCACTGATCCTTTTCCCTACCTTGATATTAAATTCAGGAACAGTAGATGCTATCCCGCTTTGGTTGGCTGTATTCTTTGATGCATCTGTGTAGATTTTGACATAACTATAATACTGATTAGGATATTTAGCTGTACCAAGTACTAGAGTTGGATGTCTCGAAACCGGTCTAGAGACCAAGACCAGTTTCGAGACACAGTCGTAAATTCCCCCTAATTTTGGTATGATCCAAGCTCAGGCACTAGGCGACTGAGCACAGCACTTACGCATGTGAGCGAGGGGGGAGAAGCTGCTGCCTGCGTGTTTGCTGTAGGAGAAGCGCAGACAGGCAGACAGAGGAGAGTTTAAGTTTGACCAGGTACCAAAGCAAATCATTCATACTGTACAAATAATGTAAATATGACGGTGTATCACAAAAGATTGATATCAAGCTGATCACTTGACCCATATTACGTTGATTGCTCTTCGATTGAATCAACAAAAGGTGAAATGAAAAGCCGAACAACAACAATGCTGTTTTTTTAAAGAGTCTTAGCTTACATATGTGTTTATTTCATATTTTCAGGTGTTACCCTCCATGGCTAAACAAAGCACTCTAAATTGGTTTCATTTATGTACTGATGAACATAACACTGGACATAAGGGGCTTCTTTCAAAGAAAAAACTTAGGTAGATGTTATTTTATGTAATATGCTTTGTATGTTGTTCAGTATGTTTCTATGCAAAACAGGAGGAATTTCAATACACAGCAGTATATTCACAGTTTAAACCAGATATTTACATACACATTAGGGAAAAAACATAAAACCTTTTTTTTACTGTTGAACATCATTTTATGTCCCTCCATGTCCCTATTGCCAGTCTTGGCAGCCGGGGATCAGTCCGCCAGGGCCTCTGCTCCTGGCCGCCGCCCGGCACACAATGCACCCGACCCCCATGGCGCCTCCTGCGGGTGGTGGGCCTGTGGGAGGATGGGCCCATGTCTCCTCTTCGGGCTGTGCCTGTCCCCATGGACTAAGGCCCGGCCACCAGATGCTCGCCCTCGGGCACCCTCCCCGGGCCTGGCTCCAGGGCGGGGCCCCGGTAACCCTATCCCGGGCAGGGTAAACTGTTCCCTCGATGTTCTCTTCATAAGGGTCTTCTGAATTGCTCTTTGTCTGGTCCCTCACCAAGGACCAATTTGCAATGGGAGAACCTACCAGGGGGCAAAAGCCCCCAGACAACATAGCCCCTGGGATCCCTGGGACACACAAACCCCTCCACCACGATAAGGTAGCAATTCACGGAGGAACAATGCGGTTTTTGTCCTGGTCGCGGAACACTGGACCAGCTCTTTATCCTCTCGAGGATACTTGAGGGTGCATGGGGGTTTGCCCAACCAGTCTACATGTGTTTTGTGGACTTGGAGAAGGCATTCGACCGTGTCCCTCGGGGTGTCCTGTGGGAGGTGTTGCGGGATTATGGGGTGCCTGGTCCATTGCTACGGGCCATCCGATCCCTATACAACCGTTGCAAGAGCTTGGTTCGCATTGCCGGCAATAAGTCGAACTCGTTCCCGGTGGGTGATGGGCTCCGCCAGGGCTGCCCTTTGTCACCGGTTCTGTTCATAATTTTTATGGACAGGATTTATAGGTGCAGCCAAGTGGCGGAGGGCTTTCGCTTCGGTGGCCTCAGAATTTCATCTCTGCTTTTTGCGGATGATGTGGTTCTGTTGGCTTCATTGGGTGAAGGCCTCCAGCTCACACTGGAACGGTTCGCAGCCGAGTGTGAAGCAGCGGGAATGAGGATCAGCACCTCCAAATCTGAGACCATGGTTCTCAGCCGGAAAAGGGTGGAGTGCTCACTCCGGGTCGGGGATGAGTTCCTGCCCCAAGTGGAGGAGTTCAAGTATCTCGCTGTCTTGTTTGCGAGTGATGGGAGAAGGGAGCCAGAGATCGACAGATGGATTGGTGCTGCGGCTGCAGTGATGCAGATGCTGCACCGGTCCGTCGTGGTGAAGAGGGAGCTGAGTGTAAAAGCGAAGCTCTCAATTTACCGGTCGATCTACGTCCCTACCCTCACCTATGGCCACGAGCTGTGGGTAGTGACCGAAAGAACGAGATCGCGGATACAAGCGGCAGAAATGAGCTTGCTCCAAAGGGTGGCTGGCCTCTCCCTTAGAGATAGGGTGAGAAGTTCGGCCATCCAGGAGGGGCTCAGAGTAGTGCCGCTGCTCCTCCACATCGAAAGGAGCCAGTTGAGGTGGTTCGGGCATCTGACAAGGATGCCTCCTGGGCGCCTCCTGGGTGAGGTGTTCCGGGGTGAGGCCCCGGGGCAGACCCAGGACACGCTGGAGAGATTATATCTCTCGGCTGACCTGGGAACGCCTGGATAAGCTGGAGGAGGTTGCTGGGGAGAGGGAGGTCTGCGCGTCTCTGCTTAGGCTGCTGCCCCCGCGACCCAGCCTCGGATAAAGCGGATGAAGATGGATGAATGGAACATCATTTTACAGTAAATTTGTTTTGTTTTAGATAAATAAATATTGAAATATCTATCTAATATTTGAATTAGTTAAATGCCAGAATACAGAGAAAGAGAGTGCTGTCTATTTTTAGTACATATACACTAAGTTTATTGTTAATTAATAAGAAAACTCCAGGCGATTCCATTCTGAGCTGAAGAAGCTTCTGATAGGTTAGTAGAGTCCATGTGAGTAAATTGGTGGCACACCTGTGGATGCATATAAGGCAAAACACAGAGCCTGTTTCTGTGACATGGGAAAATCAAGAGATGTCAACCAAAACACCAGGAAAAGAATTGTGGAGCTCCATAAGTGTGGCTCAGTTTTGAATACAATTTGGTGCCATTTACAATTAAGAAATACAGATAGTTTCTCTCTTTACTCTTAAAGTTAACAAATATGTTTTTTATATTTATCAATCTAAAAAAATAAACATTTAGTCTGATTTGATGTTACAATTAAAAAAGTGTTTTTGTTTTGATCTGAAGAGTTTGTAAATATCTGGTTTC
The DNA here is from genome assembly GCA_922035795.1 of Oreochromis mossambicus. NCBI lineage: Eukaryota > Metazoa > Chordata > Actinopteri > Cichliformes > Cichlidae > Oreochromis > Oreochromis mossambicus. The sequence continues at coordinate 15,853 of CAKLIZ010000781.1, read as the reverse complement.
AACTGTATATTTGATGATGTTGGCAGTGGTGTGTCTAGAAAATTTTTGTTGGGGGGGCAGGTAGGGGCACAGATTTGGAGAAGGGTGGCAGATGTAATTGGCAGATAATGTTAAAAAAAATTCTACCAACCGTTAACCATAATTCAATAACACTATAAACCTAATAACCGAATGCGCTTTAAACTCTTATTAGAATGAGATTTTAACCACTACGGTGCAAAGTTTTTAGATACTGCGTTGATAAAGTATAAGAGATACAATCAGAGCTTTGTCAGTGTTTACTCAGCATTCAAGGACAGCAATATTTGCATAGTATTTTTACTGACATATAGTGCACATATGTTTTGGGCAAAAACATTTTTGAATATTAAAATACAAACATTTTTAACATACAATTGGCAAATTAGCCAATGCAAAACTTTATCTGCCTCTTAAAAAAAGAAGATAATCTTCTTACAAACTGGTGTTTGATTTTGAAACAGGAAAAAAGTGGGGAAACAACTGAAAAGACTAACATTTGAATGAAACCTGAAAGCAAGTAAATACTTTCTATGCTGCCTTATGGTAAACTTTGGTAATATTGATGTATAAAGAACAACACTGGCTGATGATGAAATACAGTCAGCTGGCATGGTGACACTGCCAGTATTAACCTGCAGGGCTGGACTGGGACAAAAAATTGGGCAATTTGACTAGAGACCAGCCCACCAGGTATTAAAGCCATAAAGCCTTTGAATGAAAACAAATGCTGTTGTGACAGTGATGTACACGGTCTTGTTGGTATAGGTATGATCTCTATACTTTTTACGGCAGATAAAAACTTTGTTCGCAAGATTCAGATAATTATTTAATAAAAGCTAGATATTTTAAATGAGAATAAGAAGGAAAAGTATTTTTTGTGCCCCCTGTTAATGCCCTACCTGGCCCCTGGCAAGACTTTGCTAGACCCACCCCTGCACAGTTACCAGCTGTCAGCTACTTAGAAAAGGATCCTGGTGTTATTTGTCTCTCAGAAACAGTTCATAACTTCCCTTCAACTCATTCATGTCACCTAAAAGGTAAACCTGTTTCTCCATCACCTGTTCAGCTCTGATGATTCAGTAAGGACATCTCCTGGTTTCATCTTCATGTTTCCCTCTCACCACATATCCAAACCGACATCATGACCAGCAGCTTTACAGCTGTGGCTCCAGCAAACATCAGCTGATACTAGAAATTAATATTAAATACATTCTAACAACAGCTGATCAAGCTTAAACCTGCTGCTGTTGTTTAGCGCGACATCCGCTGGTTCTTTCTGGCGCAAAGTGAGCGATAAACAAACAAGAGAGAAAAGACGATCAGCTGATCATTGATCAGATTCATGATTGAAATAACAACAGGGGCGAGAGAATGAGTGAAGAAGAAACAGCTGCAGCATAGACACAGACTAAATCCAGCTTTGTGTCTTTTTCATTCTAGCTGAAGTACGGGACAAATCGCGTTCCTTTTCAGCTCAACACGAATATTTTCTCTGAATACCAGACGATTCCGTTTTTTCCGGGACGGTTGGAAACTAATTAGCTTTACGAATAAAATAAATGTCAACATCGGTAACATCATAGCACTCACCCAGCTGTGTATAAACTCCGTCATGCTAGCTAATACACGGACGAGTTATTGTAACTGACTGTAAAAAGTCAGCACAACGACAATAAACTACACCTAAACTTGGTTTATATCTGACCCAGATAGACTGCAGGTCATAACTTCTTACCTGAACTTCAGTTCCCCTGATACTCGGACCGACACCAGCGGCCGCCTCGGGTCTCTCCTCCTCCTGCCTCACCTTTCTGTCATCCACCTGCCAGCGTGTTGCACCTGCTGGCCTCCACCACTTGCTAATGTTACTCAATCAGTGGAAGCTCCGCAATAGCCACCACCAAACAACTGAGTTATTTTTACACATCTCCCAGCATCTGGCCAATCCACCATCTTCCAGTGTTTATACCGTTACGAAAAAAAAAACGAAAAATCACCATCGGCCCACCGGGCAAATGCCCGGTATGCTAGATGGCCAGTCCAGCTATGCTCACAACCAGCAGCTTCACCCCTCCCCTCCCCCTCCAGCTGTACCCTTTAACATTGAGTTTCCCCACACATGTTTACAGACGAGTTAGAGAGCAAGAGAAGAAGAGACTGATTCATAAATGTCTTTGTTTCTGCTCTAACCTTACCCAAACAATGCTGCTCTACAACTCTAGACTACCAGCCACAAAGACAACAGCTGGAGAAACATCTGTCTACCTCTGACATCCACCAGCTCATCCATACAACAAACACACATCAACAACCAGGAAGCAGCTTCACCTCTGATCACACACACACTCAACTCTACTCACTCACCTGGAGGATCAACACTCAGGTAGATGATGTTGAAGAACTCCAAAGTGGGTTGATCTGATCTTGCTTTCATGAAGACATGACACTTGTATTTTCCACCATCATCAGTCGTCACATCCTTCAGAATCAAAGACACGTCTCCATCCTTCATCTGTCTGTCCTGCAGATCCACCCGGTTCTTAAAAGATGGATGCTGGTTGGCTGGATCAAACTTTCCATTCCGGTACACAAAGACAAATTCTGGCTTTAGGTCTTCTCTGCTCCACTGTAAACGTGTGATGATGTTGATCTTTGGAGCTCGACATGTCAGAGTGACGTCTTGTCCAGACTCAGCTGTGATGATTTCCTGGTCTAAAAGAGGAACCAACACAGAGCAGAGAGGTTAAAGGTCAAAGTACAATTATGTTCAGAATGATTGACTTTAAATATTTTGTTTATTTCCTTTGACATTTGAGTTTTTAGTCATGTTGGATTTAATGAACCTCTGAACATCCAGCAGGTCACCAGTGACCCACTGAGGGGGAATTTTAGCCTCATGTTAAACATGCAAAGTGTCAGAAACTACAAGATGTTAGCTTCCACAGAACAACAACATGTGCTGATAATAAGTGAACATAATGTGTGAGAGAAAGCAGCCTCTCATTATAAGACACTGTGAGTCTCTGCATGCTGCCTTTATGGAGCTACAGCTGTTTGTATACACTGAACAAAAAGCTTTGTAGCTGTATACTGACTCCTGACACTACAACACATCACACTGACACACACATTACACTTCTTTGTGTCTGTCACAGCTGGATTACAGATGTTAAGTGTCCACCCAGCCTCGTGTCTCCTTAACACACACAGACAAACTGAATCCAGATGAAAAAAATCCTCCTGTACTTCTTGTTAAACTCAGTTTAGTTCAATCTCACCTGCAGAGACGAAGACAAGGACAAACAGCAAAGTGCAGCAGAGCAGCGCAGTGCCAGCAGCCATCTCTGTGTCAGTATTTGTGCTGATCCGACTCTTAGGTTGTTCTAAATGTCTGAGTCTGTCGCTGTTTTCAGTCAATATCAGAAATAAAGCTGAAAGTCTGCTTTGAAGAACAGATCTGACTTTCAGCAGCTCACTCGGACTCTGCGGTTTGTGGTGCATTCACGAACCTCGGAAATCTCGGCTGTTTGGTGAACTAATAGGTCCACATGACCTGGTAACGGTCACAGTGTAACAGCTGCCTGTTCAGTGTAACCAAACATGTGGCGCTATTCGTGTCTGATCTGTGATGAAGCTTCTGCTGTGAATATGTGATAAACATCAGGAGGGAGGTTCAAGGTAACCAAACCTCCAGACTCACAGTAAACATCATGGCAGTGTTATAAGATATGCAGCATCCACAGTGTAGAACAAACATGATGACACCAACTAGAAAACTGAAAAACCAACCAGACACATGCAAACTGAGCGCTGTCATCAGGCTGCCGTTGTCGTGAGTTCACGAAAACATAATAAAATATCTGCGTTTTCGTGACGCGCTCTCTTATCTCCTGTATAACAGTGAGACAGCACTGCCACCATGAGGTCAAACTGGAGCATTACAGGTAATAATTCTCAGCCTGAACACTGTTGGAACATCAGACCTCCTCACACTTTGGACTCATTGTTATTCTGAATGTTTCTAGTTTCACTTTGATTCTATTATTTTCTTCTCTCTGTGGTGATCCTTTTGGTTTTCTGTTTCTGTGCCTCTAAGCATCCCTCTAAGAAGAGGGATGCTGGGCGACTAGACAGGCTGGTAAGGAAAGCTGGCTCTGTTGTGGGAGCTGAACTGGAGTGTATCACTTCAGTATCAGACAAAAGGACTATGAACAAGATACTCAACATCCTGGACAATGACTGTCATCCACTCCACACCACTATCATACAGCAGAAGAGCTTGATCAGCTGGAGACTACGCTCCCTGACATGCGCAACAGACAGACTCAGGAAGTCATTTGTACCCAGGGCCATACAACTTTACAATGCTTCACTTAAGGGAAAAGGAGAGTTGGACTTCTCTGCATAGTCTATCTGCACCGCCACCCTCTAATACATTCACAGGACTTATCTGCCCATACTGTGTACTGTACCTTATCCCTGCACTGCTGCTAGAACTCTTATACTACTATGTTTACTTGCACTAATGCTATTACTCTTATACTAGCCTACTGTTATTCTGTTTTATCTTATTTGCCAATATATTTATACTAGAACTGTTATATTACCATGCTTACACTTTATTCTGTTTTATCTTATTTGCCCATATATTTATACTAGAACTGTTATATTACCATGCTTACATTTTTTTATTGTCCATATATGTCATTCTTGACCAATGATTGTATCTGACTTGCACTGATGCCATAATTCTTATACTACTGCTGGTTAGTTTTTTATATTATTTGCCCATATATTTATATTAGAACTGTTAAATTACTGTGCTTACATCTTATTGTACATGTTGACATATGCACACATTTACTGTTGGTCACTAGACTTTAACCTTGCACTGTTGCACCATTGCACTATTATCCTGACACACACCTCATACAGGACCGCATCCCCAGTACATTATACGCTTTGCTACTGTTCTTTTAGCAAGGTTGATTTAGATTTAGTAATGTTGTTTTGTTGATTGTTGTGTATCATCCTGGTACATTGTAGTGAATGCTGTGTGTGTGGTGTTCTTAAGCTGCTGGAACCTTGAATTTCCCCTTGGGGATCAATAAAGTATCTATCTATCTATCTATCTATCTATCTATGTCTGTGTTTGCTTCAGTGTTTCCTCTGTGTGGCTCATGGAGGAAGCTTTGATCTGTGTTTGCTGTTTCACTGACTGAACAGACAGACTTTGCTTCTGTTCGCTCGTAGAAGACTGATTACAGCAGGATTCATAACACTGACAGCAAACACATGGGAAGGAAACTCAGGCTAAACTACATCAGCAGCAACAAATGAGAACAATGTGAAGCTGTTGTGTCTCAGTAGATGCTCGTCTGTGCTTTCATGTGCTCTCCTTGGATTATTAACTATTATCAGTTTTCTAGTTTGACTAAAACATCTATCAATTCTGTCCAAAATACTGCTGCGAGGTTTTTAACTCATTCTCATGAATCTTTCAAAGCTTCTGCTTTGGCTCCCTGTCAGCTTCAGACTCCAGTTGAACGTCTTGGTTCTTATCTTTATGGTCTTGTTTGTGTCATGTGTTCATTTTGCTGCTGGCTTTTTTTTTAAATTACTCTAAATCTTCTGTCTATAAATCTAAATCTTCATGACTGTTCGTGGTCTTAACAAGTGCAACAGTAATAAATGTTTGTTACTGGAACAGAGACATGAAAGTGTTCAGCTGTGTCTAAAATAAATCCCTGAGCTGAATAAATCCTGTCACAAATATATTTCTGTATTTGTATCATCATCATTATTTTTTTTTTTTACCACTTTCCTGTTTACGACATGCCAGTGACCAAGAGTCAAACCCAGACAAACACATTAATCCAACACAGAGAGGTCAAAGTTTTACATTTTTATTATGTTTTTTTTTTTTAAGTTTGAAAACCAAAGTAAAAAATTGCAGATTTCAGACCCTGAAGAAGGCTTATAATCACAGAGTCATCAGCATATTTATGTAAAATCCTGATCTCATTATATAAAAGAAATAAAAATGGTGAAATCACAGCGCTGGGAGGAATCAGAGGGAGATTCATCTTCACATTACACAACAGTAACATTTGAATCACAATTCAAAGCAGTGTCACATAAACTGTGTCAGACCTCTTTGCAGAGCAACTCAAAGCCCTGCTGCTCAGTGCTCGTGGTTTTTTGTTAATCTTGGTAAGTTTAGTTCAGTCTGACCAGTGTCTTCCTGTTCTGGAGTTACATGGAAGTTCATAATCCAGCAGATTGTGTCGTGTTCTCACTGGACAAATGAGAAAATTCAGAGCCCTAAAAAAGCTACCTTTAACAAGGATGAGTTGGAACCCACAGAAACACAGGAGGAAAATATCTAACAGCAAAAGTTTATTAATCCTGCAGAGAAACTGCTCACTGCTGTGGGAACAAAAGCCAACAAACATCAAGTCAATGAACTCACTTCCAGTAAGTAGTTCTGGGTCATCAGAGTCTAATTCAGTGATAAAAAGACATAAAACATCTAAAAATCTGTAAAATGTGGATGTCCTCTGGTCTGAGGTGCTGGGGGGACCAGTTAGAGACCAGCAGCTGGATGTTAGTGGTTGGATTGGTGGACTACTTCAGTGAAGAGTAGACGACATCTGGCTGTGGTTTAAAGTCTGAACACAAACACAAACAGTTCAAACAACAGGAAACATGATTACAGGCTTTGTAGTTCAACCAAGACCTCCAATCTCCACCTCTCTGCATCACACACAGTCCCAGTTCAGACTTTACTGGGAATCAGCTCAGATACAAATCACAGAGCTTCCATACTGCTCACACTTTAACTGCATGTTGAAATTCCAGTTTTGTTGATGTGAATTGCCTTGTTATTTTTGGCAATAAAAGTTCAAAAAAAAAAAAGTAATTCCAGTTTTGTTCCAGTTTGAAATCTCATCAGGTGTCTCCAAAAGTTGAATCTGTTCGTTTCTCCCACAAAACGCTACGTCCAGATGAACAGATTTAACTTTTGGAGATTTACTTTCCTGGATGATTGAGAATGCATCAAGACACTCATCAGGTGTGTTTCAGAGTATTTTTCCTGCAGAAGCTGTTTTATTTTGAAAATCAACTGGATTTAGTGTAAATGTTCTCTTTCTGTCCTCCTGCTCTGCTCTGTGCAGTTCGAAGTAGCTTTAGCCCAAAATAGATGTTAATATAATCCATCCTCTATCTGAAACAAGGTGTTTTAGCTCTTCACCCTTTCAGAAAACTTTCTTCTGATTGGCTGCCTCTTAGGTGGGTGGAGTTTCTGCGCCTGAGATGAACATATTAGGAATGTGTTTATTGCAGTCTGCTCACAGGGGGCACCGTGACACTGAACTGTAATATCAAAGTCTGCCATTTGAACAGATGTGACAGGAAATAACAGAAAACATAATTGAAACAAGAATTATTTGGGTTTTTTTGTTTGTTTGTTTTAATTCAAATGTAGCACAAAAAAATTAGTCCTGTTCTACTTCCATTGTCAAGCATATTGTGTGTTTGCTGTTTTCCAATAAAACTGTCTTTTTAGTAACGACTACAATGAGCTGACTTAATCTGAGCTCTGAGCTTGAGTCATGGTGTGGTTAGCTTAGCTTAGCTTAGCATGATGTCTGTAAACAGAGTGAGCAGCTAGCTTGTCTCTGTCCACAGTCACAGATAAACAGCAGCTGTACCTGGGCCTCCTTGTTCTGATGGTTGTTTGTCCATAACTGACGTCTTCAGTTCTCACTGCTGAGTAGATCACAGCTGAATCAGCCTCTGTGCAATAAACACATTAAAATTACTGCAGGTACAACTGCAACAGTACTGTGATATTATTACACTTAATGCAGTTTTTGAAGATATTAACCCTCTGGGGTCCAGGGTGTAATTGGCCATTTTTGACTACTTTTGATTTTACCTTTATATTTCACCTTTAAAATATGTTTTTCTTGCCTTGTTTGGTATCATTATTTTCAGTACAACCTCAAATACCTGAAATTTGAGTTATTTTTTCATTTTGGTATACTTTATTAGCACAGTTGATCTAAATTCAGACAAACAATTCAAAATCCGAGTAGAAAAAAGTTATATTTTTTACTGTAAAACCCACAAACATGTTTAACGAATCATTTTCACGACTTGAAATGCAAATAGAAATTGTACATTTCTAAAAATTATGCACAAGTTTTGCAAACAACAAAGTTATAAGGTACTATTTACTGTAGGAATGTTTAGCTTATTTTAGAGTTTAGGAATGTGTTAGATAGGATATAGAATTGTGAGACACTGACACTGCCCTGGATATAAATAAACGCCTGACTGTGTCATGAACTTAGGAGTAGATCTTAGGAGACCCTCCCCAGTTGAACTGTGAAAGTAAGACAAAGAGGAGTTAATGCTGAGTGGAAATTCCCCAGAGGATACCTGGGTGGGGGTCTCAACATTTGTAACTGGATAACTGTGGTCTGGAAGGGAGATGGACTTTTATGACCCCTAGGAACTCGCGTACACAGACACACACACAAACAGTGCTTCGACTGTTACGACACACCCACACCTACATGCACACTCACTTACGTGCACTCACACATACACACAGGTATGCGCACACACAGGCACTCACGTGCTCGTGCATACATACATAGACACACAGAGTTTGCAGCACACCATGGGGGATTTATGATGGGGTCGCTTCTATAAAGCTGGCTGTAACTAACAAAGGGGTGAAGAATTTTGCAGAGGGACACCGGCCTCGTCTTCCCTTCTAGAAGTTCATGCTTAAATGAAGATGAATAAAGATGAATAAAGGTTTTGTGAAAATAACTACTGAGTTCCGGTGCCGTCTCTGGATGCCTCGACGAATAAAAGAACCGGGGTAAAACTGATTTCGCAACATTACCTAAAAATGCAGCCAAGGCTGCATTTTATAACCATTTAAAACTATTTACAGAACAATCGGGTGTGCTGCATTAAATACGAGGGCACACAAATTATTTGTGCCAGTCCAAAAAATGTAGTTTGTGTTCAGTATAAGACAGAGGAGAACACCTCAGGCCTAAACCCTGCAGGTCTGACAGCAGGAGGTGCAACAGTCCAGTTTTCCATGTGGGAACAGCATTTACACTGGAATCTGCCTGTGACAGCTTTTTTGGAGCAAATATGAAATTCAGCAGTATAACTGAGACACAATACAAAACAATAACTACACAACAAACTAACTATAGCCCCCAAACACGCTAAACGTCACTAATGTCTCACATATGAAAACTCTCTCTCTCTCTTTCTTTCGCTCGCCCGCTTTCCGTCGTCGGTGTCACTCCTAAAAACTTCCACCTCTCCCTAAACAACCAAATGTCACATGTTGCCATATCATTTTTTATTTGATTGGCTGACATGGTAAACTCTAACACCAATAGGGAAGGGGTGTTTTTTTCTTTTTCTTTTTTCACTCGCAAGCGGAGAGTGTTTGCTAGCGCTGTCTATAGAAAACGCTGTTTTTACCGTTCTTCCCGCTGTAAACAAGATAGCATTAACAGTTTGAGCGTAGTTGTTACGGTTTGGAGGAGGACTCAAGCACAGGACTCCGGCTCTGATGCTCACAAGAAAGATTTATTTACAATTCACCAGGTGTATATACAAGAAGGTGCGGGGGAGTACTATATACAGCTGAGTGAGGGAAAGGGGTCTCCAGGGAAGTCCAGGGGAAAAACACGCGTCCTTCAGATCATCCACACACACGGTCACAGGTTCACACTCCAACACTGCCACTTGTGAATCCCATGGGGGGGGAGGGGGGGAAGAATCCAGGGAGCTCTGTAGACATGGAGACAGGGTTAAGCACGATGCACAAAGGAAAACACTCTAAACTTGACTTGCTGTAGCTTGACTTCACTAACGCGTGGTAGACAACGATCCAGCGATGAACAGCAGTCACCTCCTGGTTTAAATGCTGATCGTCTTAATGAGACCCAGGTGTCTCATCTCCTGAGGGCGTGGGCCGAGGGCATGAACCCACAGTGAGTTCCGCTCCGGTGAGAGAAAGAGAGAGAGAGGGAGAGGAGAAGAGAGAGAAGAAGAGAGAGAGAGAGAAACAGGTAGAGAGAGCTGATCAGTGTGCAGCTGATTCGCCTGGCCGTGACAGTAGTTACAGTCAACAGTGAATATAAATGCTAAAACTGAATATATTGGATAGTGTTCCCCCCCTCCACAATTAAATTAAATCGTTCAGCCCATAGTAAGACCGGCTTTTTTCTTGTTTTCAGTAGCAAGCGATGTTTATGATTGTGCCAGAGAACATTTTGAACAACACCATGGGAATTTCGCTTTTTACACAGGTGGTTGGATGTTACACTCTGGAAATAGAAGGAAGGTGAGTGTTATTAAGCCTCTGGGGTCCACAGACATGCTATACCTCAAAATCACATGACTGATGTAAGCTGACATAGCAACAAGCTGCAACCACGCTGAGTCTCTATTTCAGCCCACACTGAAAGTTCAGACTTTAAAGTTTTTTAATTTTAATTACAGGCCAATAAATCCAGAGTTATGATAATATATATAAGCCACGCTTTTTACTAAATACTGTCATCACGTTTGTGTGTGTGTGTGTTTTAAGGGTTTTCTATGGACAGTAAAAAACAGTAAAGAAAGAGGAAAAAAGCCAAATCTTTCCCATCGGTGGAAAAATGCACCATGTCGCCCAATTTAAAAAAAGTCTACATGTGGGATTTGGTTGTTTAGAAAGAGGGGAGAGTTTTGGGGGTGACGATAAGGGCAGCGAGACAGACCGAGAGAGACTTTTTAGATGTGGGAGATTTAACGTTTAGTGTGGAGTGTATACTTAGTGTGTTGTGTTGTGTAATCGTTGTTTTGTTTTGTGTGTCAGTGAGGGCACTAATGAATGTCACAAAAGCACATTGCACTGTAAACACTGTCACTAAGTAGAAAACCAGCGGAGTGATACACCTCCTGTTGTCAGGCCTGCAGGTTTATCCCTGTGCTCTTCTCCTCTGTCTTTTGGTGGAAAAACTTATTTTTTACTGGCACACATCATTTGTGGGGCATTTTATTGCAACACCTGATTGTTCTCTCACTTTAGTTTTAGTAATATTTTTAAATTCTTATACTAAATGAAAAAAACGGCAGGTGTATTTTTAAATAAATAGTTGTATATGTTTACAAAATGTACAATTTATATTTGCATTTCAAGTTATAAAAATTTACTCAACATGTTTGTGGGGTTTTTTTACAGTAAAAAAATACTACTAGGATTTTAAGTTCTTTGTGTGATTTCGGGTCAGTAATACTAATGCAGTATGTCAGTGAAAAAACAACTAAATTCAGTAGAGCTGAAAAGATACCAAACAAAGCAAGGGAAAAAAATTAAACAATTTGAGGGTGAAATACAAACGTAAACTCAAAAGGAGTCAAAAATGGCCAGTTGTATTTCAGACCTCAGAGCTTTATACCCAACAAATCGTGAAAAATTAGGTTTAAATTTAAAGTGCAGATTTCTGACATTTTGTGTAATTTAAGCATGTAACAATGTGATTGTTTTCTAACAAAAAACAGTGTAAAACTTAAGTTAGACTTGCATTTGTAAATGAACCGCCCCATGTTGTGTAGCTTTCTGGATTTCATACTTATTGGGCTACATATTTATTTATTATACAGTACATAGCATCAAAACTCACATTCTTTATGTAACTAAAGTGTTTAATTATGTGGGCTACAGACAATAATTAAGTTATAGACGTTATTTACATGAAAAACGTGTATGCTTACTGCATTTTAGTTATTTTAACCATATATAACGACCTGCATATGTGTATGAAAAAAGGGCTTCGATTTTGCCACCCCATTTGTTTTTTATTGCCACCCTCATGCCACACTAAGAAAATTTCTCTAGATCTGCCCCCGGCGAGCACAAAGCTGCATCTTCTTCCAGTGCACACTGACACTCTTTACCACAGAGCTCAAAGCAAACATGTTCTCACAGCATGTGTGACAGGTTGAAGGACTACTGTTGAAGGACTACTGCATATAAAACTCTTCAGTTAATACTAATTCATATCAGTTGATATAAGGACAAAAATAATGTAAATATGGTAAGAAAATGGTTAAGAGTTTATTATTTTTCATGTTATATTAATGGCTTTCATGTTACTTAAGAGAACTGCAATCTATACATCAGTGATCGGCTAGTAAGCCTTTTCTGGGATCGATTAGCAGTGTCTCTATTCTCCACTGGGGGGCTTGTCACTACCCGATCTGTACCGGAAACCCGATCGGTACCCCGCATGCGCGAAAGGTGTCTACTTCCGGTCGAAGCGTTTTACGATAGTTACGGGTCAGAGTATCTGTTAGGATGTTAAGAATAATAAGTATATCTTAAAATGTTTGCAATAATGAAGCATTTCAGTACAATGTAGACAAAAACGAAAAATAAAAAGATAGTTACGGATCAGGACTCCCCGATCCTTACTGCGCATGTGCACAGTCCGACCGTACAAATCGGGTCTACCCGATCCGTACCGCGCATGTGCAGATGTTTTCTTCTTCTTCTGTTCGTTTAATGGCAGTTTACTCCCCAGTGTACGAGGATACCGCCACCTGCTGACCGAGCGAATGAACCCTGTTATAAACTGAATTAGCGTCATTTCAAATGCGTGTTAAATTGGATTTAGCGATAGTCAAGTGTGTTTATGCTTGTCTGTGTGGAGAGGATTGATTGGAATAGTGATGATGATGTCCGCTATCACTGTCAATTGTCAGTAAACACTTAATCTGGCTGATGAATCTTCACGTGACATATTACAAAGTCTGTATTATTAAGTCTGTAATTAGGGGCCATTCTTCTTATTTTACGGAGCTTTTGTTCAATCGGGGGACGCTGTCTGTTGAGGAGAAAAGCATGAATTTGTTTGTATACGGATTATCCATTGTTTAAATGTCCCGGTAGTCGAAAAGGAGGCAGAGCTGTTGAGAAATGCTAGGAGCTAACTGGGCGCTAACTGTATCATTCAAATATATTGAATGTCGCAATGCTGGCAAAGAGAGGAAGTGACATAAGATTTGCGCATGCGGGGTACCGATCGGGTTTCCGGTACGGATCGGGTAGCGACAGTGCCCCCCCCTAAGGCACTCACTCCTCCATGGAACGGGACAGAAAATCAGCCACCACATTCTTATGCCCTGGTCTATACTGGATCCTGAAACGAAATGGCTGTAGGGACAGATACCATCTAGTGATTCTGGCATTAGAGTCTTTCATTCTGTTCATCCATTGTAATGCGCGATGGTCAGTCTCCAAAACAAACTCATCACCCATTAAATAGTACTTTAATGTATCCAGAGCCCAGTTGATTGCCAGTGCCTCTTTCTCAATAGTGGAATATTTCATTTCCCTAGGAAAGAGTTTACGGCTTATATACACCACTGGTCGTTTATTCTCACCCTCACCCTGCAGCAACACTGCTCCAAGTCCTTCTCCGGAAGCATCCGTCTGCAACGTGAATGGCTGGGTAAAATCCGGGAACTGCAAAACAGGTTCACTACACAAACAGTTTTTAAGATCAACAAAAGCAGCATCACACTCGGCAGTCCATTTAACCTTTGTGGGGCTGGATTTACGAGTAAGGTCACTAAGGACCGCTGCCCTGGCAGAGAAGTTGGGAATGAAGCGGCGATACCACCCCGCCAGACCCAAAAAGGATTTCACTTTTCATTTGGTTGTAGGAGGTGGGTAGGCACTCAGAGCTTCAATCTTTGACACCTGAGGGCGGATGACCCCACCCCCGATGACGTAACCCAAGTACTCCACCTCAGACTTAGCAATGTGACATTTGTGTGCATTTATGACAAGTCCAGCTCTCTTAATCCGTTGGAAGACATCAGAAAGGTGCTGAACATGATCCTCCCATGTCTCACTAAACACCACAATGTCATCAATGTATGCTGCAGCATACCCATCTGCACCTCTCAAAACTTCGTCCACCAACCTCTGAAATGTGGCTGGTGCACCATGCAGACCAAAAGGCATTGTTCTAAAACGGTAAAGTCCACTGGGAACTCTAAAAGTTGTCAAATCTTTCGAAGACTCAGTCAAAGGTACTTGCCAGTAGCCCTTGCAAAGGTCTAGTGTTGTAAGATACGTAGCGTTCCCTAAGCGCTCAATCAGTTCCTCTACTCTTGGCATCGGATAAGCATCAAAAGCAGAAACAGCATTGAGTTTAGAGAAATCCACACAAAATCTCTGTTTAGAGTCATTTTTCTTCGACACTAGCACCACTGGACTACACCACTCACCTCTAGATGGCTCAATGACTCCCATGTCAAGCATGTCCTCCACCTCTTGTTTTAATGCTGGCATCAGCTTTGCAGGAACCCGTGAGGTGGTGTCCCTAATAGGTTTTTGATTGGGACAGTGGAGTCGTATCTCATGTTGGATGAGATTGGTGCAACCTGGTTTGGTGCTAAAAAGATCAGCAGGCATAATTGCTTTCAACTCTTTCTGTTGTTCGGAAGTAAGATGACTCACATCAGGAACTGGCTGTTGACCTGCTGGAGAAGGAAAGAACAGCTCCCGTGGTTCCTCCTCTTCAACCACGGCTCGGGCCCAACACTCTAGCGAAGATGCTGGCCGATCAAACCATTCTTTCAACAAATTTACATTAAATATTTGATGCTTCTTGCGACGCTCAGGCATGTGTAGTTCATAGGTAACTGGACCCACTTTCCTACTGATCGCATACGGTCCCTGCCACTTGGCAAGGAGACTGTTCTCAGATGATGGAAGAAGCAGCAAAACCTTTTGTCCCTCTTGAAAAATCCTCCTTCGAGCTACCTTGTCATAACTCTGCTTCTGACGTTGCTGGACACCAACCAGATGAGTATTGGCCAGCTCTTGGAGCTCCTCAAGCTTATCTCTCATTTTCAGTACGTATGAAAGAACATTGCATTGTTTTCTGGGATTTGGAGCCTCCCAAGCCTCTTTCAACACTTCAAGGGGACCCCGGACAGCGTGGCCATACAAGAGCTGGAAAGGAGAAAACCCTGTGGAAGCTTGAGGTACCTCTCTATAGGCAAATAGCAAGAAAGGAAGCCACTGGTCCCAATCTGCTCCTGTATCTTTCACAAACTTCCTCAACATAGCTTTAAGGGTTTTGTTGAAACGTTCAACAAGGCCATCTGTTTGTGGGTGGTAGGGAGTTGTCGTAATACCTTTGATCCCCAGCAATCTATAGACTTCTCTCATGAAGTTAGATGTAAAGTTGGACCCTTGATCAGTAATGATTTCTTTTGGGATGCCTACCCTCGAGAACATTTGTATTAAGCAGTTGGCAATCTGACGAGCTTTAACCTTTTGTAAGGGGAAAAGCCTCGGGATATCTTGTAGCGTAGTCACACACTACCAAAATATACCTGTGCCCTGCACTGCTCCTCTCTAATGGGCCTATGATGTCCATCGCAACACGGGAGAATAGAGTGTCTATAACTGGCATAGGGATCAGGGGAGCCCTCTCACCTTTCCTTCCTGGTGCTGTTAACTGACACTCTGGACAAGACTTGCAAAACTGAACAGTGTCTGTAAACTGCTGTGGCCAGTAAAATCTAGTAGACATCCGAGAGAAGGTTTTGGCTTGGCCCAGGTGTCCTGCCCACGGGACTGAGTGAGCTAAAAGCAGTACTGTGGATCTTAAACTCGTAGGCACAACCAACTGGTCTCCCACCCTACTGCGACGATATAATAGGTCACCCTTTAGGAAAAATAGCTCTCTGCCTCTCTCAGTGACCTCTGTGGCGTTTG
>CAKLIZ010000780.1:35671-89204 GCA_922035795.1 Oreochromis mossambicus | reverse complement strand
CCCTGGAGAGACTCCAAACTTTCTCAGTTGTCTCAGGTGATACAGGCGCTGCCTAGCCCTTTTGGACTGTGAGCAGTCCATGTCAGGTCTAAGGAGATGTCAACCCCAAGGTACTTGAAGGACAGCACCCTCTCCACGTTGATGGCCAGGGGCTTGTAGTCTCGCTGCTTTCTCCTACTGTGTTTTAAGATATTTGAATAAAACTCAATAGATGACCACAGAAAATGGAGAGTGATGGTGGTGTGGGCTTCATTCCCTGGGGGCTTTGAACTTCCAACAGTAGATGGCACATGTGCAGGGTCTGGGGAGAACAAAGACGTGAGTAGAGGTCCAGAGAGAGTACAGAAGACTCAACAGATGAGTGTATAGGAAAAGGCATTACAGGTGTCCTGATGGAGGTAGTAATGTTGTATTTTACCAGTGTGTGCTTGGAACTAACTGCCATGAGTGGCTTGTGATAGTTTGAGCAAGTGAGTTCACCTAATGATGTGCTTTATTTGACATTAGCCTAGATGCTAATTAGTAGTAGCTAATCACTAATGTTAGATTGTTTTACTTCCCTTTGCATGGTAACAGGTCATAGCATCTTCTAATTGTATAAATGTTTGCATAGTTCAGCTCACACATGATATTTTGTATCTTGTTTCCAGTTTTACCATTCATTCTTTCGTCAAAATCCATGCCTTACATCCAGTTGGAAATAAACAACCAGAAAGGAACAACAGAGTGGTTTTTCTTCATGAGATGATGGTTATCTATCTGCCTGGTTAAGTGCAAGGGCAGAATAATCACTGTACACAGTGATCACAATGAGCAGCGCATTGTTAGTGTTTGAATGCGACTGTATGCTTACATGCTTTTTGCAAGCAAGATGTGTACAGAATAACTGTAGTGGTAGTGTAGCTTAACATTGGCAGTGAGATGAAGGTTTATGCAGACATTTGTGGTTAGGTGGTGCATGATAATGCCTCCTGGCAAGAGTATGGAGGCAGTTCCTAGAGGATGAAGGAATTGATACCACTGACTGGCATCCACGCTCGCCTGACCTAAATCCAATAGAAAATCTCTGGGACATCATGTTTTGCTCCATCTTACATCAGCAGGGTTGCCCCTCAAAATTTTCAGGAGTTCAGTGAAGCTCTGGTCAGGATCTGGGAGGAGACGATCCTTGACGCCACGTGTCATGTCATAAGGATCATGCCCCAAAGTTATCAGGCATGCATACAAACATGTGGGGGCCATACAAACTACTGAGTACCATTTTGAGTTGCTGCAATGACCAATTTCAGCAAATTGATCTAGCCTGCTGCATCAGCTTTTCAGTTTAATTTCTTGGTGACTCTGAATTAGGTTGATAATTTTCATTTCCATCAACTGATGTAGAATCCTTTTGTTCCTAACTCATTACCCATTCCATATCAGTATGGATATCCAGCATGATGTTTATTTCCAAATGAGATCTGATGTTTTCAAAGAGTTCCTCTAATTAATTTATGAGCAGTGTATCAAATACCCCCATACCTTCATCTGCATACTGTATGTATTTTACTGCTACTTCTGTATTTTATTTTATTTTTATTGTTAATGTTTTTTAATGCCCTATTTATCATCGTTACTTTATTTCCTTTTTTAAAAATTGTGTTTTAATAGTTTCACTATAACAATATAATTATTCACTGAGTTACTTACCATAATTAATTTGATTTGAAAATATTTAAAATACATTATTTCTGTTCATATATAAGTGAACTGCAAATATATTTTAATATTAAAATTTACATTAATTAATAACAGAGCATGTTTGCAATTACTTTATAAAATTCACAGCATTACATATGTTTGTATGGATGCATTTATTCTCAACAAATTTATGTAATAATGTCTGTCTTTGCTAAAAAAGAAACACTTTTTACAATACATTTTCAAAGTATAATACTGGTCTTGCTCAATAGGGGGCGCTATAGAGTGAACAAATAGGGGGCGCTATAGAGTGAACAAATGACTACGCACAGTTCCAGAACACCAAACCTAATGGGGACTGCAATACCGCTGTGTCACCATTAGGGTCACACGAATTCACACAGACACACAATTTGTCTGGAAATTGACCACATGGGGACCTACTTAGAAAACTTCACCAGCCATCTTTAAATACTGTTTTAGAGCTATTGGTAGGCCTGTGCCGTGAAATGAGTCCCCACGGGTCAGTGTGTAGTTAGGGTCAAGTCCCCACCAGGTAGGAAAAACAAGAACACACACACACACACATACACTAGCAGCAGCAGCCAAACAGCCTGGGAGCTGCTGAATTTGAATCCACCAATCAGAGAGGCTGTGTACTTTTTCCCGCCAAAACAGGTGCACCTGTTTTTACACACACGCAGCACAGAGACAGGATTTTTGCAGTTTATTTCTCATAGTGAGGATTCCCCTCAAACAAATGGCTATAATTTCCTAACCGTAGGGGCTAGAACAGTCATTCTTACACCGTTTTGTTCAGAAGAGACGGGGGAATCTTAAGGTGTTGACAATTTATCTTGAAAATATGAATTATTGAAGATATTTGACTTCTAATGCACCATAACTGAGTAGAGGCGAAGCGAAAACTGCCTTGACTTGCCCTCAAACAACGCTTTCTAACTCTAAATCTATTTGGAGTATCAATATCATTTTTTCACCGTAAGAGACAGCACCCTTTGGTGAACAATCATGGAAATTTTCAGGTCTCTGTTGAAATCCATTAAAAAGATATGACGAGAGAAAAAAGTGGTTCATTTCCAGAGTTTGAAATCTGAAGAAATCTGAGCGAAGGACGAATTTCCTACCCTCAAACAAGTCTAACTCATTTCAGAACGGTAATAGGTGAGAAAGAAATTCTTGAATTGTGAGCGTCAGGAGTGTCTGAAGATATACTGGGACAAGCCTTATGTCTTAACTTTGCTTCGTTAAGGAGACATGACGATTCGAATATGCCTCTCATTACAGAAATCAAGCGGTGATTTTGAACAAGCTCTCCATTGACTTTCTATGGAGAGTTTTGCGACTTTGTGTTGGTCTGAGGAGATTTGCCAAAATTCTATAAATCCCACAACAATGATAGTGACATTTTCGGAAAAGCAGCAAAAATACCTACGTTTTGATGTATAATTTGTGGAAGTTGAGTGAAAATTGAGCAAGTAGCAAGAAGTTGTTCGGACATGAAGAGAAGACTGCAAAACCTTCAGTGGCACACTGGAAGCCAAGTGCATAGCAACCATAACAACGCATGTATTTTGTAAAAAATCACAATTTTGCAACTGAAAACTTTAAGAGGCATAAAAGTAAAATGGTAAAAGATTTGAAAAAGCTGATTTACACCTGAATAGCCCAATAATTTGTGAACATTTTAAAGTTTAAATGGTTGTTCTACGTGAAAATATGAGGAAGTAGTTAAGTTTCAAAAACAAGCAAATTTTAGCAGAATTTTGGAAGTTTCCCATTCATTTCAATGGGACAAATTAAGCTTAATATTTTAAAAAGTATAATAGTGAAAAATACCAAAAGACATAGCCATCATTAGCAGAAATAGCAGAATAGTTTAAAATTTGAACGGTGAAAATCGTCTGAGAATTGTGGAAGTAGTTAAGTGCCAAAAAGTGTACGGAAGTCCCAAGAGGAACTCAATAGTGTGGATGCTTAAAGCATCCACACAACTAGAAAAATTTGCATTTCCTGCGAAAATGCTGTGTGGATGCCTTAACGCTGAAGCTGTCTGCTGAAAAGCTGAAAAAGATGAAAAGTTGCAAAATGTTGCATGGTGGTGAAAAAAAACATGTTGCCCTGAGCAGGATTCGAACCTGGCCCTCCTGGTCTCAAGGCAGCTACTCATCTCATTGAGCTAAACTCACTCTCTCAAAAAAGAGGAGGAGAGACCGACAATTCTGCTAAAATGAGCAGAAGCTGCTGAGAATTGTGCTGAGAAGAGGTGAAAAGACTGAAAATTTTGCAGAAAAGAGGTAAATCAGCAGAATTTCTGCAGAAAAGAGGCAGAACAAAAGAGAAAACTGAAAACAGGTTTTGCCATGACCGTGATCTGAACCTGGCCCTTCTGGTCTTAAGGCAGCTGCTCATCTCACTGAACCAAACTCATTCACACAAAAACAAGAGATGGAGAAACTGACAATTTTGCTAAATGAGCAGAAGCTGCTGAGAATTGTGCTGAGAAGAAGTGAAAAGGCTGAAAATTTTGCAGAAAAGAGGTGAATCAGCAGAATTTCTGCAGAAAAGAGGTAAAGAAGCAATAAGTTGCGCTGAAAAGAGATGAATCAGCAGAATTTCTGCTCAAAGGCGGCTATTCATTTCCCTGAGCCAAAGTCATTCTTACAAAGAAGAGGTGGAGAGACGGACAATTCTGCTGAAATGAGCAGAAGCTGCTGAGAATTGTGCTGATAAGAGGTGAAAAGGCTGAAAATTTTGCAGAAAAGAGGTGAATCAGCAGAATTTCTGCAGAAAAGAGGCAAAGAAGCAGAAACTTGTGCTGAAAAGAGATGAATCAGCAGAGTTTCTGCTGAAAAGAGTTGTCTTTTTTCTGAATACAGCCAAAAAAGCTGGAATTTGTGCTGAAAAGGGGTGAAAAAAATGAAAATTTTGCTGAAAAGGGGTGAAGAAGCTGAAGAAGCTAAAGTATACCAAATCAAAGTATTTGTGCCAAAACATAGTGTTTCTGCATAATTGTGGTACTACTACATTACAACATGAATACGGATTAAAGATGAAAGAAACTGGCAACAAATTCCTCCACTACAAACCAGTCTGATACCACTTCTTTGCAGTGTTCACGTTTACTAAGGCACTACCCAAAAGGCGCCACAAGAGGGCACTCCAACACAACAGATGACCTATGTATACTGATGCACTTAGTAACAGTCAGCCTCCTTGAATTGGCAGAAATACTGTGATTTAGTAGTAATACTATAACATAACAGATATACTGTGATGTTGCAGACATAGTATGGTTTTGCACTACTCATTTGTAGTGAAACAAATTAGCAATATAAATTACAGGTCTGTGATAGTGTATAAATTTGTAGTGAAAAAAAAAAAGTTGAACAAGGTGGGATTGAACCCACGACCTTTGAGCTGCAGAGCCGTGTCATTACTGATTGCGCCACCTGGAAAGGGGGCGGCGGTCTGAAAGACAGATACTTGGGCAGTCAGAAAATAGATCGCGGTGAGAGGCGAAAAACGCCGTTTTTTGGAGTTACAAAACGTCGTGTAACTCAAAAACTAGGAGGGCTAGCAGCATAATTCTTGTACTGGGTGAATCAGGGTTAGGGTTAGTACACTTTGGTGTACTTTGACTGCGATTTTCATTGCTCTTTCTACCTCCGTCGCGGAGATATGACGAGAGAAGAAACGGCTTCATTTCCAGAGTTTGAAGACTGAGAGAAGGACAGATTTCCACCCCTCAAACAAACGTAATTCATTGCTCAACGGTAAGATAATTGTAAAAACTGCTTCCACTGTGAGTGTCAGCAGTGTCTGAAGATATATTGGCACAAGCCTCATGTCCTAACTTTGCTTTGTTAAAGAGATTTGGTGATTTGAAAATGCCTCCCGTTTCAGAATTTCAGCTCTGAATTTCAAAACCTCCCCATAGACTTTGAATGGGGAGTATTGAGACCTTGTGTCACTCCGAGGCAAATTGCGAGAAAACGGTAAATCTCACAATAAAGATAGTGACATTGTCTGAAAGCCAGCAAAAATACCTACGTTTTGATGTATAATTTGTGGGTGTTGAGTGGAAATTGAGCGAGTAGCAAGAAGTTGTTTAGACATGAAGAGAAAATTCAGAACGGACCAGCACTCACTCTGAGTTAATTGCACAGAATTGTGGAGGTTTCCCATTCATTTCAATGGGACAAATTAAAGGAAAAAAGTGTAATATTTTAAAAAGTATAATAGTAATAAACACCAAAAGTCATAGCAGTCATTAGCAGAAAGAGCAGAACAGTTTAGAGTTTGAACGGAGAAAATCGGCTGAAAACTGAGGGAGTAGTTAAGTGCCAAAAAACGGAGCAACTAGAAGAATAAAGATAAAGATAGATCACTCTTGATGATCACTCTTTCGAGGATGCCAATGTTCACATATTGGACAGAGAGGACAGATGGTTTGAAAGAGGAGTGAAAGAGGCCATCTATGTCCACTGTGAGCGACCATCTTTGAACAGAGGCGGTGGTTTACGACACCAACTGTCTGCCATCTATAATCCAGTTTTGAGTTCCCTCCCCAGACGCCTTAACACCCACTCACATCCTGGGCCATCTGACCTCAGGAATTCACATGACAAGGTGGGGCCAGGTTTCACAATGAGCTCACCCGAAACCCTGGCTGATTAGGTCCCACACCCGCTTTCACACCTTGGCGCATGTGATTAGAGGATCACCAGGGGGTCCTTTGTCCCTCCTTGGGGGGATACTCCCACTGGGTTTAAATCTGGGACTCTCGGCCATTTGACCTTAGAACTGAAGAAGCTTCTCGGATGAGAGGTGAAACGTCTTCAAGCAACTTAAAGAAGTCCAGACGCTTTTTCTTTGCAAACTCCTTTGACTACAATGACCTGGATGACTGAGAATCTTCACAGACACAATGCTAGAGATCCTGCAACTGGTGTTTGGGCTGTGCAGGGGTCTCTCTCTTCTGGAAGATGATTGAATAAATTAAGAAATATAACTGTTTTGACCACTATGAGTCGGTTTTCTCTGTTCTATCATGGGGACAAAAGAATGCGGGGTTAATATTAGCTGCCCAGCCTAAAGCCCAGTTCCATTTGTTGCCGTCAGTCTAGCCTGCAGCTTATTGTCCTGTTCAGTCTTCTGTAGCTCTCTCCTGTTGAGTCGCTTGCTGCTCAGGTCGCAGTTCAATCACCTTTACCACCACCACCACCACAACCTTTGTCTCAGTCGAAAATTTTGTTATCTATTCAGTCATCTGCTCAGTCTGCAGTTTGCTTTCCTACTTTGCCCGCACCAGCTCAGTCTTTAGCTCTGTCACCAGCAGCTCAGTCTTCAGTTCAGTCTGCCGCTCAATCACCTATTCAGCTACCTATAGAGCAAGGGGATGCCACACCTTCTGGCCCTGCATTTGCTCCTGCTGAAGGCTCAGGCAAGCCAACCCAGCCCTCCGTGGCTCCCATGCCACTGTCTGCCTGATAAGCTATGGATTCTGGAGAGCCTGGCCAGCATTTCCTAGTCTCCGCTGGGGGTTTGGAGAGCCCAGCCAGCACTTCCTGGTCTCTGCTGGAGGGTCCGATGGGCCGCTTCAGCCATCTCCAGTCTCTGCTGGAGGGTCCGATGGATCCGTCCAGCCTGCAGCGCCACTACCTGTGGTAGGCCAGACCTTCCCAAAGTGTGGGGCCCACCTCCTAGGGGGGGTGCAGAGCCATTGCGGGGGCGCGGCAGGAAAAGGGGGAAAAAAAAACCCAACAACGCTTGGACACTGCTAGCACGGGACGCCTACACAAAGGCAAAGCAGGAAATGAAGTATCGCTGAATATGTTTCCAGACCAACTTCATTCTAAGCCAAAGACTAGAAAATATGCTGAAGCAAATCTGCCCTTTGGCTTCACCTGCACAGGTGCCGAGGTAGGTCTCCCTGCAGAATTGGTTTTCCCTTCGTCGGGAGCAGCGCAGGGCTGTTCAAATCACGGACAAACAGTCTCCCACATTCTTGATTTTTAGTTCACAAACACTTGTTTTAACGACTAACTACTCCTGGCATTTTGGAGATGTTAGCTCTTTATACAGTAAAGTTACACTGGGATAAAAAATAACATCAGGCTGATCCTGCCATGATTTGTTCCCCCTGTTCAAATCACGGACAAACAGCATCCATCAGTTGTTTATGTTTTTGAACCCATTTTGCAGAGGGATTGAAAAATGTATTGATAGCAATGTTGAATATTATTACACAGGGGAAAAACAAGTACATGTAAAATAATTACACCGTGACACCTCTGCCTTTCTAAATGGAGGGACAGTAACTGTGTGTGTATATGTAAGCGTGTAAAACCTGCAGATAGTCAGATGTGAAAAAGCGTGATGTGAAAAATGGCACATACCTTTGAAATTGGAACTCTGTATTCCTCGTCCACAAGTAAACGCAAAAAAGGAGTTTTAAAAAAAATCTCCGTTCTCGGTGATTCGAAACGCCGTTTACGTGTGGACGAAACAGCTGCGTTTTCAAAAATACCCGTGTAGGTGCAGATGGAGTGTAAAAGTGTTAGTAGTTTATTTTATTACTACCTGTAATTTATTGCAGATTACTTGTATTTGCTTAATTGTTTACTAAATGTTTGAGGTGTGAAATAAACCACAATGGAGCAAAATATGGGTGTGTGTGGTTGGAGGATGTGTTCGTGTGTGCGTGTGCATGCGTGAGGTGTGTGTGTGTGTGTGTGTGTGTGGGGGGGGTTAGCGAGCATTTTTCTTGTAAAACAAGGGGGGCCCAGTAAAAAAAGTTTGCGAACCACTGTCTTAGGTAATTGAAAGATAAAGGTTAATCATATTATTTCTCAGAGCACCTCAGCAATTCTCCTATCTGCTCCGGGCCTGCAAATCTGTGTTAAAGGAATATAATCAGTTTAATAATCCTGTCAAATCTTTTAAACTCCTGGCTCCACCCAGAGCCTTCATCCTCGGAAGTGCATAGAATAAAACCTGTGAGTTAACATGAACTTCACATTTTCCCCACTGCAATCCAATCTGTGCTATAAGAAACAAAACTTAAAAAAGAACAGTTATCAGTCATGTGCTTCATACAAAATTTGCATATGTTTTAGTTTCACGTTGATCCTCTGAGTGTCATGGTGTTCTTTTAATTTGACTTCATCAAAACTGACCAAAATAGATTTGCTTTCCTTACTTTCTTCTTTTCCCTCCAGTACCAGCTAGTATCACATACCCTTACCCATTATGCTCTTTTCCATAATTTACTATTTTAAAGGGAAAATCCTCAGCCACATGGACCAGTGTCTGTTATTCCATAACTTTATTTTGAATGTAATAAGTCTACCATACCCCTATATAATTCGTAAATTTTGCTTTGGTTCTGACTATAGGGCTTTGGAGTTGACGTCACGCCGCAGTGCATTGAGGGATCGCGGCGCCATGTCAGTAGGCTGGAAGGCAAAACAAGCGCACAGTGTTGGAGTGTTGGAATCGGGACTGCCAGAAACATGCTCAAAATCAGCGCGAAAGACAAAGGGCTGTATCGCAACCGATTGCGCCCAGACGCCAAGACACGGTACTTTGAAAAAATTGCGTGCATTGGTAATGTGGACCCGTATGAAATAAGGAAGCGGAGTGGAAACCCAGACGACCTACCGCCTTTGTCCTATCCCGATCTCCGCATACCTTGTCTGTGGAGTCAGCGCGTACACAGCAAACCAGTTTAAGAATTATAAATCCCTGGAGGCCCACATCCAATTCACGAACGGCTGGGTGCAAGATTTGTCCATCTTTATGCCTCCACGCTGCGAGTATGTTGTCGTTAAGACAAAGGTAAGTCGGTTTGAACTTGATAACTTTCTAAACAACTTCCTTGTTACAGTTTTTGATTTGCACGTACAGCCAACCCATCTATATTAGCCTTGGTTCATTACATACCTTTTATTAAAAGTGGTTTTTGTGTGTTTCAGGTACTGCACTCACAACAACTGAATGAAACTGCATTACAGCCATGGGTCATTGTGAGCACCAATGGGAGGGTTGAGGCTGCTCACTGCACATGCATGGCCGAAGTTGCAGAGACCTGCACCAGGGTTTTAATAGTTTTGCAATTTTCATTAGTTTTTATTTTTATTTCGTTTTGACTTCAGATTTTCAATTTTATATTAGTTTTAATTAGTTTTTACTAATTGTTTGCTAGTTTAGTTTAGTTTTTATTTTTTGGAAAATCCTTAGTTTCAGTTTAGTTTTGATTAGTTTCAGTTATAGTTTTAGTTGTGTTTGCAATAAAGTGTAACAAAATCCCATTTTCATCATATCAATCATTCTCTTCTGCTTATCCTTGGGTATGTTGCTATTCCAGCTACCATACCCTGCACCCTGGACAGGTCGCCTGTCTGTCGCAGGGTTAACACGCAGAGACAGACAACTCACATTCCCACCTATGGGTTCTTTAAATAAATAAATAAAGGCAGATGAACAACCATTGATGCAGGCAACTATAAAATGTATATCTTGGCCCCAATGAGACTATTAACTCTTGCAGCACCGGGTGTTAAGGCAATTGACTCACACAGTTATGTAGATATCCCAGTCCTGTTGTCTCGGGATGCATCACGCTGCCTTGCCTGGGGTTAGCTTCTGTTTCTGGGGATGAGGGTTGGGCGTGCTCCCTTACCTTCTCCAGGTAAGCTAGGTTAGCCTTCTTGTGTGAGCTTTTCAAGTGCACTTTAAGGTTTGTGGGATTTTTTTCCTTTTAGAAATGTCCCTCATAATTTGTCTCCTTCCACTACAAGACACTTGCTTTATCCAAAACACAGTCATATTCAAAGTAATCCCAAATTGGAAGCTGGTGCTTTCTCCAGACTTTTCCTGACATGATTCTGCGCGTGGACGGAGCAGCGACACAGACGACTCGACTAACGTACTGCCACCTGCTGGCATAATGAGACACAGCAAGAAAAAAACCTGGAAACTAAACTTCTTTTTCACCCTTGACTATTGTATGACACGCACACATCAACGAAAACTAAACGCATTTTTGCTATAAATTCAGTTAATTTTAGTTAGTTTTGTGAACACTCATTACAGTTTTAGTTAGTTTTCCTTTTTTTGTTTTTATTTTTATTTCCGTTAACGAAAATGTTTTTTCACTTCTAGTTTTCGTTATTTCGTTAGTTTTCGTTAACGATAATAACCTTGACCTGCACCCATGTCGCTGCTCTTTTGTTTAAAGTCAAGGCTACAGTGCATATCAGAGGCACCAGAACTGTAAAAGACGAGCCAGCATATTGGATATTGCCCGGAAATATGACCAAGATACAGCCCGAGGTTGCACATAACATTGACTTCTCCTCAGCAGCTGCCCATAAACGTGGTCTTGATGAAAACATAAACACACCCTCCTTTTGCCTTTGAGAGGCAAAAGGAGGCGATTGCAAAAAACGCAGATTCCTATTGCAACGCTGGAGGATTTGTCACCATTACTGGATACACTACTGTCAGTTACAATTACAAATCTATGTTACCGGCGCCAACCACTATGACCTCGTTGTGTGGACACAGAGAGACCTTGCTGTCATACGCATCTTCCCTGATGTGGATTTCTGGGAACCATGTTTAAAGCAAGCACAAGACTTCTTTCTTAAAGTGTGTCTTCCTGAACTTGTTGGGAAATACTTCTCCAAACAATGTGCTGCTCTAAATAGCCTGTAATGTTTCATTTTGTGGTTCAAGATTGATGCCAGCTGTATGTTGCAATGTAAATAGTTTGCATTTCATTTTTATGTACTTGTGAACAGATCAAGAATAAAAAACAAACAAATATACTATTCTTTTCTGTTTTATTGAATCTACTTCACACAAAGTACAATTATTTACAATGAACTACACATGCAACACAATAGCCCTGTTCATTGCACACACAATACTTCGTTTGCCCTTTAGCTTCCGTGATGCTGTCTGTCCGATCACCACTGTCCACATTTGCAGCTGGTACCTCAACCTCCACTTGTCCAACACAACTGCTGTCCAGAGCCTCCATGACATGGTGATTTTGTTGTTGTTCTTCTGTCAGATCTTCATCGATTACTGCTCCAAGGGGCACACCCTCAAACTCTGCAGCTGCATAATAAAAGCCTGTAAGATAAAATTAGCGCACATGACAGGTGTGTGATTCATCTGGAAGTTATGTGCGGATTAGTGTACAATGAGAGCAATTTAGTATGTTTTTTGTTTGCCCATGTGCAGTGTTGGTGCCCAGTCTGGATTTGTTACATTCATTTCATATGCTGGTTTGCCTGCAATAATGCTAAATCATAAGCTACTCAGTCGACATGATGACATGACGTGGTTCTGCAGCATCACACATTAGCATGTTTTATCTCATTATCTATGACCTCAGAACATTGAAAAAACACTAAAAGCATTTTAAGAGTGATATGAATTAACTTAGAACTCACCGGAAAGAAAATGCGGAGAGCAAACCAACAAAAAGCTGGGGATTGCACAGAACTCTATCCGCTCGTCTCACCGCAGGAATGCAAGCCTGACGTCTTTGTTTAGTAAATTTGGATACATGGGATCCCTCACATTGCCTCCAGGTTGGAAAACGATGAAAAGAGAGCCCATTATCCAGCTTCTTGCCTTCACGATCGTGTGATCAAACGTTGCAACTGATAACACAACACATACGAACCATAGCTGACGCTGTATCCTGTGCCTAGCCTACTGTCATGGCGGGAGGGGGCGTGGCCCACGTCCCATGACATCACGCTCCAAAGCCCTATTTTTTCTGTATAAAATTTAATTGACTTCTACAACGGCCTCCTTTGGTTAATGGTAACCTGAATAATATCAAAAAAATTCTCTCCTTTAGGATTTGGCATTTTCCCAACAATATAATGTAATACCATAATCTAAACCCAGTCAATAAAACAGAACTTTCTTAAAGCAATCATCAGCAACCCAGAATTAGCAGCAGAAAGGTTAAGTCTGCAGTTCCACACTCTCATGTGAACTTGCAGTCTCCCTCTGTCTCTTGTGCTCCTGCTCCTGCCAAAAGCAAAACAAAGCATAGCAAAGCATCCACCCGTTTCTTGTCGGTGTCGTGAATTGTTTCTCAACATTTAGTCATCCTAACCTTGGTCCAGTCTTTGTCTCAGTGTCAAATCAGTCAACAATTGTTTATCGTTTTTGAATTGGATTGACCTGCTGCAATCCTTTTAGGCAGGAACTCCCAGGTTCCCACAGATGGCCTTTTCCTCAGCCCATTGTAATCTGGAAAAGCTCACCTTAAATTTGCTGTGTTAATTCAACCTTGCAGGCCTGCTTAGAACAAAAAATGAGAAAAAGAGAGGTGATTATTTGCTCATTAAAGCACAAAGCATCATAATCAAATGGGCTGACACCTGACAGGTTTTCTCTAAGTGCACTCTCACAAAAATAATGTTTAATGTCAATGTTTAAGTCCTCAGGGGGCTGACCCGGAGGGTGACGGACCAGAAATCCACAGTTCATGAGATCAGGGGGCCGGCTCGGAGGCCGACGGCACAGGAGTTCATGATCAAATAGTTCAGGGGGCCGACTGTGCGGATGGCAATGGCGGAGAAACCGTTCCGGGGGCCGACCTCAATGGCAATGAAGTCCAGCTGGTGGCCCGGAAAGTGGCCGGCGATTCTGAGGTGTGGAACATGGCATGGGCAGCAGTGTGGCAGCCGCAGAATCAGGCAAGGCTGATGCAGAAGCAGAAGCTGGACCAGGCGAAGCTCAAGCTGGACCAGGCGAAGATGAAGCTGAAGCTGGACCCGGCGACTGCGTAGGCGTGGCAGGCGACGGCGTAGGCACTGCAGGCGACGGCGTGGGAGCTCCAAGTGGTGAAACAGGTGGTGGCGTTGCAGGTGACGGCGTGGGAGCCGCAGGTGGTGGCACTGCAGGTGACGGCATGGGAGCCACAGGTGGTATAGCAGGTAGTGGCTCTGCAGGCGACGGAGTGGGAGCCGCAGGTGGTGGCTGAACGGACTCACCAGAGCCGTTAGCGGAGATGGAGAGATGCTAGATGGGCGCTCCAGAACCCCCATCTGACGTGGCATGAGGGTGGACGGGCTCTTCGGGCACCCCCTAGCTGATGTGGCATGAGGCTGGACGGGCTCCGCGGGCCCCCCAGCTGGAGCAGATGCAGGACCAGTAGGTGCAGAGATGACTGGCTGAAAGGAAGGCTGAGCAGGTGGTGGATGGTGGATGAGATGACTGAGCCGCCCAGTGGGCTAAGGGCTGAGTTAATGGTAACACAGGAAACAGGATCCAAGACATGCTGTGGAAGAGAGACAGAGATTAATAACATATATGATTCAATGCAGAGAGGTCTATTAACACATAGTGAGTGAGAAAGGTAACTGGAAAGGAAAAACTCAATGCATCATGGGAATCCCCGGCAGCCTACGTCTATTGCAGCATAACTAAGTTAGGATTCAGGGTCACCTGGTCCAGCCTTAACTATATGCTTAAGCAAAAAGGAAAGTTTTAAGCCTAATTGTCATGGTCCGGAGTCTGCCGACTCAGTGTTTTGTGTCTTCTTATGCTTTTGTTTATTCTGAGTATGTATTCTGTTATGATTTGCCATTTGTTAGGTTTCTGTTCTGTGCTTGCCCTGGTCCCACTTCTTGTCTGGTTCTGTGTCTGTGAGTTTCCTGTTTTATTCTGAAGGTCTCTGTCTCATGTGAGTGTGTTCAGTTTACGTTCCCCTGTCCCGTCAGCTTTGATTTCTCCCAGGTTTGTTCCCCTCCACAGGCCAGCTTCATGAACTCTAGAGCTCGTGTTTGTCCTGTTCAGGAAAATAAAAGTATTCATTTTGTGAACGATTATTTCCCCCTTGGTTCAAAAGACTGTGCTCCTGATGTTCCTTCGGACCCAGGTGTTAAGACTGTTTCATGTGGAACTGTTTATTCTGGGGCTATGTTTTCTCAGTTAGCCGCCCGGCCAGAAGCTCCGTTAGCCGCCCGGCCTGAAGCTCAGTTGGCTGCCCGCCCTGAAGCTCAGTTGGCTGCCCGCCCTGAAGCTCAGTTAGCCGCCCAGCCTCAAGCTCAGTTAGCCACCTGGCCTCAAGCTTAGTTAGCCGCCCAGCCTCAAGCCCGGTCGCCACCTCCACCACATTCAGCCTCACTACCCATAGCTCAGTTACAGTCACAGCCAGACTTACTACAAACTATGTTACAGTCCATAGCCCAGTCAGTAGCTCTGTTGGCAGAACAATCATTAGTCTTATCATCAGTTCAGTCTCTAACTTCACCACCATTATTGTCTGTGATGCACTCCAGGGCCTCCCCCAGAGGCTGGGTTTCAGCCCCCAGCTGACTCTGGAACCCTGGAGGTTAAGAAGCCAGCTGAGGACTGCACCCGACTGTCGCTGCCTGAGCGGGGTCAGTGCTCTGTGCAGCTGCAGTCTGCTCAGTGTTTGCCAGAGGCCCATGTGCCTGCTGGTTCTGCTCTGTGTTTGCCAGAGGCCCCCATGCCTCCTGATTCTGATCTGTCTCTGCCAGTGGCCCGCGCACCTGCTGGTTCTGTTTTTTCCCTGCCAGAGGCCCGCGCACCTGCTGGTTCTGTTTTGTGTTTGCCAGAGGCCTCCGTGCCTGCTGGTTCACCCTTGTGTGTGCCAGGGGTCCAGGTGCCCACTGGTTCTGAGACTGTTTTCGCTGGGGGGCCCGAGGAGCCCGTCCAGCCTCCTGCCTTGTCGGCTGGGGTTCCCGAGGAGCCCGTCAAGCCACCAGCTGCTCCACCAGCAGCTTCGTCCACGCCACCTGAAGCAGCAGCAGTTTCATCCACGCCGCCTGCAGCAGCAGCAGCTTCATCCACGCCGCCTGCAGCAGCAGCCGCTTCATCCATGCCGCCTGCTGCAGCAGCCGCTTTTTCCATGCCTCCAGCAGCAGCCGCTTCGTCCACGCCTGCAGCAGTAGCCGCTTCGTCCAAGCCTGCAGTAGCAGCCGCTTCGTCCACGCCTGAAGCCGCAGCTCCACCCACGCATGGTCCAGCTTCAGCTTCACCCACGCCATCACCTGGTCCAGCTTCAGCTTCACCCACGCCGTAGCCTGGTCCAGCTTCAGCTTCATCGTCACCTGATCCAGCTTCAGCTTCGTCATCGCCTGGTCCAGCTTCAGCTTCAGCTGTCATGGTCCTGAGTCTGCCGACTCAGTGTTTTGTGTCTCCTTATGCTTTTGTTTATTCTGAGTATTCTGTTATGATTTGCCATTTATTAGGTTTCTGTTCTGTGCTTGACCTGGTCCCACTTCTGTGTTCTGTCTGTCTATGGTGTCACACTGTCTGCTTGTGAATCTTTCAGTTTAGTTCAGTGTCTTGTCTCGTTCTGTGTCTGTGAGTTTCCTGTTTTATTCTGAAGGTCTCTGTCTCATGTGAGTGTGTTAAGTTTACGTTCCCCTGTCCCGCCAGCTTTGATTTCTCCCAGGTGTGTTCCCCTCCTGTTGCTCATCCCTTTATTGCTGCTATGTGTATTTAAACCCTGTGTGTTCTCCTGCCTGTTGCTGGTTTGTCTGCGTTTTCTTGGTTTCCTATTCAATAGTCTGCGTCTCTCTGCCTTTCACCCCGTTTCCTGAGGATTTCAAGTTTGCTCTTTAGTTTTTCCCAGTTTAGGTTTCTGTGAGTGATTTTTCATGCTTTGTTGCCTGTTTCTGCCACTGCCACTTTGTAAATAAACATCACACATGTGGCTTGCCTCGGTAGCCGTGACACTAATCTTGAAAGTAGAGATAGTGTCTGACAGTAACTTTGAAACAGCAACGTCTGCTGCAACGTTTCCACCTCTCATGAAATCTCACTAGTGATATGTTTATTTTGGTAACAAGATTGTTTACACAGACTCTGGAATTGCTGAGAAATTTGGGCATGACATATTCAAGCAGGAAGCTCAGAAAGCTCTTTGCGAAGGAACAGGCTATATAAAGCGCCTTGAGTTGACTTTTGTTGTGATTTGGCGCTATATAAATAAAATTGAATTGAAATTGAATTGAAAGAGACAGATGGAAAACAAAAATTCTCAGCCTTAACATAAAACCTATTCTTCAGGAGGTGCTGGAGGACAGAGCACACATGGACTTGATACTCTTCAAGGGATTTGGAGAACATGAGTATACTGTCTAGGTACAAAAAAACAAAGATGTTCAAAAAATCTCTTAAGACATCATTGACCAGCAGTGTTGGGCAAGTTACTTTGAAAATGTAATTAATTATAGTTACTAGTTACTCCATCAAAAAAGTAACTGAGTTAGTAACTGAGTTACAATATTCTAAAAGTAATTAGATACTTGGAAAGTAACTATTGTGTTACTTTAAAAAAAACATTTAACCCTCTGGGGACCAGGATATAATTGGCCATTTTTAACTACTTTTGATTTTCCCTCTACGTTTTACCTTTAAAAACTATTTACTTCCCCTTGTTTGGTATTATTCTTTTCAGCACAACCTCACGTGCCTGAATTTACAGTCATGTTTTCATTTTGACATACTGTATTAACACAGCTGATCTAAAATCAGACAAAAACATAAAATCAGAGTAGAATAAGTTATATTTTGTACTGTGACAACCACAAAAATCTTTAATGAATCATATTTCATAACTTTAAATGCAAATAAAAACTGTCATCTTAAAATCCTATGCACACGTTTTGCAAACAACAAAGTTATTTGCATCTACTTACCTTTTACCCTTTTTTTAAATAACCATTTCAAACTATTTACAGAACAATCCGCTGTTCTTCAATAAGATGCCACACAAATTATTTGTGCCACTCCAAAAACATAATTTCTGTCCACTATAAAGAAGAACATCACAGCCTGATACCTGCAGGTCTGACAGCAGCAGGTGTATCACTCCTGTTTCTACCTGGAGACAGCAGTCGCCTCATTGTTCTGACACACAACACAAAACTATCCACAACACTATACACTAACTACACAAGGCAACTCATTAACTACACACCCCAAACACGCTAAACGTCACAAATCTCACACATTTCAAAACTTGCTCTCCCTCTTTTTCTGCTCTCTCTCTCTCTCTCTCTCTCGCCTCACTCCTAAAATGTCCTCTGTTTCTTTTTTTGTTTGTTTTTGTTTTTTTGCTCATAAGCAGAGAGTGCTTGCTAGCGCTGGCCTTAGACAGTAAACTATTCAGGAAACTATTCATGAAATTGCCGGGTATATCTTGTTTATCATGACTCTGGTTTTACGTGGCCTATCAACACAATTTAAAAACTGTTATATATCACCTTGTTGCTTTGTCTTTAAGTGGTCGTGTGATTGGCTTACCACGACTACTTTATTCTTCCTCAGTCAAACAGCAGCACTCATGCGATTTTTTAGCTCCAGGTGTTGTGCCAAAAAGTGATCGTGATTACCGTGCGCAGGAGTGCGCACAGCTGCTTAAAGCTGTAGCGTCCAGATTACTTACAGCTACTTCTGTGCAACTGATATAAGATGCGGTAAGCTGAACACAGCTTCAACCGTCTGTTTGTTGAAAAATAGCAACGGACCGCATTTTCTTGTTGGTAACTGTAACGGTGTTGTAACGATAGGAATAGTAATTAGTTAGATTACGCGTTACTGAAAAAATTTTACGCTGTTAGTAAAGGCATTACTTGTAATGCTGTTATTCCCATCACTGTTGACCAGTGCCTGGAAAAACAATGGAGCATTGGTCAGACCAAATGACATCACACTTTATTGTAGCACCGTGAAGTAGGTCAAAAGCAGAGCTTATTAAAGGCGAGGGATATTTGTCTTTATTATGATTTTTTTTTTTTTTTTTTTTTTAGATCCCGGTTATTTTAAAATTGTTATAGGCCCTTTTATTGAAAGAAAAAAAAAAAAAAAAAGCCTGCATCTCCCTGACAGGAAGATGGACAGATGATGCCAGCTGCCAAGGATTTCCTGATGTTTAAGAATATAATATACTACAGCAGCTGCTTCTTCAGGTCCATTTTTCTGAGGATTTTCAGAAAATGGAGATGCTGTTGGGCAGCTCAGACTCCCTCCTTCTGAAGTGCTAGCTGCTGGCTGCTAGCTCTTTTGTCTTGGTGATATTGAGGTCCAGGTTGTTGTCTACACACCAATCTGACAAAATCTGAACCTCAGCTCTGTATGCCATCTTGTCTCCCCCAGAGAGCCCCACTATCGTGTTATCATCTGCAAGGTCATTGAAGGTTTCTGGTTGCAATACACCCGGAGACGTTTGTTCAGAGTGACATTGTTGACACAGAAATTAACATATGAGAGCACTGATATTGTGTGCTTTTTGTTGGGGAAACCTGCAGTCAGCTGTGTCAGTCAGTGCTGAAACTTTTCTTCCAATGAAAATGCTGTCCACATGAACAGAACCAAGTTTGTGGGATTTCCTTACGTGGATGATTGAGCACTGTGAATAAAAGAAAATATAATTATAATTTAGGTTTTATCCGATACCAGTACCAAACCGGTACTTTTAAAATGGTGCCGGTGCTTAAACGGTGCTCAAACCAGTGCTTAAAGAATGGAGAACACAAAATTGGTCCAAAAACCTCTCATGTTCAGCTGTTTTTTTGTAAAAAGATAACAATGTTAGCCTTTTCTTCAGATATAGGGCATATATGGTATCACTCTTGGCTGGAAGCAGTGCTTAAACAATGGAAAAAACACAAACTTTATCCAAAAACCTCTCATCTTTAGCTGTTTTCAGATTTTTTCTTTGGTCATTTTAGCCTTTTTGTCCAGGGTGAAGGGAGCATCTGCCATCAAACAAGAAGACAGCCGCATGCAACTAAGACGGTGTTTGTTAGTTCACCTTACATGCATTAATGTAATAACGTGGTTAGCGTACTCAACGTGAATTACACACGAACAACATTAAGCTACTCACACAGAGAAGAACGGCTGCTGCTGCCATCATCATCATCATCATTTCTGCTACACTGGCAGGGCTAGGGGCCAGGACTCTACTCTTCGGGTTTTTGGGGGATGTTGCTAACTCCGGGTCTGATAACAGGCACCACACCCACAGTAGATGTGCACGGTGTGAGGTCTCGCAACTAGCTATCAAATATGGCACATTTCTCGGCTTAAAAAACCCCCGCTATGCATCGCCAGGTGTTTCATCGGGTTTGAGGTGTTACCTCCTTTGATAGTATCACAGTATCAGCATAAAGCACTTGTTTCAGGCTGCTGAGTTTGCATCTTTTGCTGTGAAGTACAGCCAGACCGCTGCCCCTTGGGCATTTTTAATCTGTAGCTCTGCTCTAAAAGAACGTACGTACCTGGACCCGCCTACTATCCTTGGAAAAGTAAAATGATTGGCTAGAATGTATCTATCACAGCTGTATCACAGCTCAGGAAAAAAGCACCGAAATAAAGCACCGAAATGTGCGCTGCTTTTCGGTCTGGTTACTACTGTTTATGTCAGAATGGCACCGGATACCGGTACCCATCCCTAGTTATAATACAATGTGCTTAAATCTGCTTAGATGAGAGGGTCCAGCTGTAGATCAGAAGAATAGGAAAGGATTTGTCAATGTCTGTGTGTTTTAGTTTGGTTTAGCTATAGGCCTGAGTGTGTGTGTAAATGTGTAGAGGGAGAGGAATTAATTGACACTGGGGGTCTGTCTGTCATAAAAGGAGACATGAAGCTACAGTTAGGGGATGCTAGGACTGTATGGAACAGATACGAAAGAGAGAAGAAGTCTGTTACCCATTGTCCTTGAATGTAATAAAAGCTTATAATTGTCACAACTTAGAAGTAGGTTTGCAGGAAACCCACCACATGCTTAGCTGTAAAAGCAAGACAACAAGAGGCCAGTGGCCCAGTGCAAACTGCCAAATGGATGTCGAGTGGGGGTCTTAGTGCTTGTGATCTGTGAAGTATGTTTTGTAGAGGACTTTGGTGTAGCTTGGGTGAGGGGAGATGGGCCTCTTTATGACTGGCAGGAAGTCGCATATGCAGAGATACACACACACACACACACACACACGCACGTGCACACACATACACACAGGTACATGCACATACAGGCACTCACTTGCTCGCACATACATACACAAACACAAAGTTTACAACACACCATGTAGGTGTTACGATGGGGTCACTTCTATAAAACTTGTTGTAACAAACAAAGAAGTTGAGATCTGCAGAGGGTCATTGGCCCTGTACATCTCCCCTTCTGGAAGGTGCATGCGTAACTGAAGATGAATAAAGGTTTTGTGAAATGACTACTGAGTTCCAGTGTCGTCTCTGGAGGCCTGAGGAATAAAAAGAACTGGGGTGAAACTGCTTTATGTAACAGCACACATCAAGACATTTACTGAAGGTTACAAATTATCTTCTCATGGCCTCTGACAGCGAAGTAATCTCTGTGCTTGAATTGTGCTGAAATTGGAACATCATGTCCAAGAATGATTCTGAAAACTAGTTCATGCATTTATTATTACTTGGATGCACTATTGAATACATTATCATTAGGGTGCATTAAAAGAGAAGGCTTCAGTTGAGCCAAAATACTGCAGCTGGAACACAACAAAAAACACAAGGAGCACAATAGTTTAAAACAAAATTTTTGGTGTCTGCCTGGCCACGGGACAAGACTTAAGGTAACTATCCACCAGAGGACAGAGCAGCTCTGGGGTAGAAATGGTGACAGAACACCTCCAGTGATTTAGCTGGGGCCCATTGTAGGAGAAAACCCCTGCAGTGACCTGACTCCTCCTTAGGGATGGGTATTGATAAGATTTTAACGATTCCGATTCCATTTTCGATTCTGTTTAACGATTCGATTCTTTATCGATTCTCTTATCGATTCTTATTTTTTAAAAGGAGAACACTAAGGTTGATTAGCTTAGAATTTTGTTTTATATCTTCTCTTTGAACAAGATAGAAATTTAGGAGTAACATGGCCTTACAAACCCAACAGTGAGATCTTAAGAGATCCAGCCTATGGCTCTTCAATGGGGTGTCATAGGGTCCCCGGGGAAAATTGTACATGTAAAATAATAAAATAAATATTCTTCTGTAGCAATAACAAAGTATAACATAAATTATTCTGTAGCAATTACACAAGAATATCCAGTAATGTCCCTGCCTACAATTAAACACATTCACTTACCATCTGCTGGCAAATGGCTGCAAGGTTTTTACCACAAACTTAGTCACTGCTCGGTGACATTCGGGCCTGAAAAGAGACGCTACCGGTGGACTGCAGCGACAACTGCCAGCAAGCGCCAGCCAGACTCTGTCTCTGTCATCATGGTCACCTAAATGCACCGTAATGGCAGGTTTTGTAATAAAGCAGATCGCGCTAACATAATATGCACTGTTAGTTGATTATTTACCTGCCGCATTAACGGGAGAGGACGTGCAAACGTTACCGCTGAAATTAAAAACACGACATTCATTTAAGGTCATCGCGTGTTTTGTGAGCAAATGCTTTTGCGTATTCGTAGTGTTTCCTCCCTTAATGAAATATCTACTTTGCAAGTATTGCAAGTTGCCCTGTTGTCATCCGTTCTCGTAAAGTATGACCAAACTTTTAAACGTTTGAGCCGCTTAGGCGCCGTGTTTCCTGCCAGGTACGCTCCAATGCTCCGCAACGTGGTGACGTCATTCGGGGCGACTGGAATCGATAAGGGAATCGTTTGCAAAAATGGCAAACGATTCCAAGGAATTGAAACAGTGGGAACCGGTTCTCAACAAGAACCGGTTTTCGATACCCATCCCTACTCCTCCTATAAGGGTTCAGATTCTGGAGAGGCAGCATTGTAAAACAGTGGCATTACCTGGGGTTCGGCAGCTTGAGGAGGTGCAGCATATTGGGACATGGAACAGGTTCAGTGGGTCATGGACTGTGGAATCGGGCCAAAGTTCCTGCAAAAAGTCTAGAATCTTTTCCTGATTCTCACTTACAGCTTTACACTGAGTGACTAGAAATTGAATTCAGCATGTGTGCTTGCTGAAAAATGTTCCCTGTTTGGAAATGGCAGCCCCGATTGGATCTGCTGTGTCCAATGTTCCGTTGGCTAATTAGTACCGTCACAACAGTGTCCGGAGGCCAGTATGCGGACGTGGATCCATACGCATACGCAATCATGGACAGCAAGGTTACAGTTAACAAGCAAACAAGCTTTACTGCGAAACGTCAAACTAAATGATGGCACAAGGAGAGATTACTCAATGTGGAGTTTTACAATAGTTGGCACTGCGAATAGAGGGAGAGAGATATTAATAGAGGCACATGGAGAAGAAGGCTGGGAGAGCACAGTTCTGAATCTTATGACTTACTTGGCAGAAGAATGTAAGGAAGCTCTGGGAAGAAGGAATGTTGGTTTTGTGAGTGTTCAGAGAGGTGGTACCATGAAATGAGTCCAACTTGATTCGTATGATGATCCAGAGTGGTAAAGGCAGGGACACAGGTAAGTGATGTGTGGTGCAGAAAACCTGAAGTAGTTTGAATATTTCAAAAGGGATGGGCAATGTCTAGGTAGAGATGCAAAGCACAGACGAGGTGAGTGGTGGATCCGAGGAACTACTGAAAGCACATGGAGAACATGTTAAGTAAATCACAGCCTTACCTTGAATCGCAAGGAGCAAAGACAGCCTGTTACTAACATGGGATAGCTGAAAAAGTGACAAAAAAAAGATGAGGACGCTGATTTTAAATACTACTGGTTGATAGCCCTGGATCACGGACAGGTGAGGAAAACTGGTATGGTAACGAGGCTCAGCCCAGAGGTGGCAGAATGTAAAAATACAGCCAAATTACCCGGACCATGTAAGTTCACACATTTATTATTTAAATGCTCTATTACTATAATTCATTATTATCAAGATGTTCTAAAAAGTCCCCGAAAAACCTTCAGTTAATCCAAAATGCTGCCGCAAGAGTACTGACAGAGACAAGGAAAAGTACAATTCTCCTGTACTGGCTTCCCTTTGTGAGATTATTACACTATGCCACTTTATACTTCTAATCAAAGAATTAGACCAAATTATGTCTTGGATTAAAGATTGTGAAATCATTACACTGTTTTATGATGCATTATACTGCTGATTTATAAGAAATACTGTTTTCAGAGAATCATGGCCTTATTTGTCTGATTAGAAAGACCAGAACATACTGCACAGGAAGCAAAGGTTATAAGTTAGGCTCACTGAGAGAGAAAGAATGTGGATGTTAGGTTTTATGACTTTGGAGGGCTGATGCTATAAGAATGTGAGAAACGGTCAGACACTTCGACATCTGGCAGACACCCTCCTGTCCACATCTCCTGTCCAGACGTGTGTGGAATAATGAGAATTGTATGGAATAAAGAGATTGTTGATTGAGCATTTATACACCGAGTGTTGTTCTTCTTCACTCCCTATGTTTATACTCACTCAAACTGCATATAATTATTATTTAGTTATTTAATATTATTTAGTAAGTCGGCGCTGGCAAAAGTCGGCAGCCTTAACCCAATTTCCCTCGGGGTCAACCTTCAGGATCAATAAAGTTTTATTGAATTGATTTCTGTTTTTATTCTACAGCATATCTTTGTCCTGTCTTCCTCCCCTAACCAGTCATGGCATTTGCCCTCATGAACGTGGTTCTGCTGGAGGATTCGTCCTGATAAATAGCAGTTTTTTGTTCCAACTTTTTGACATAGCGCGTAATAATAGGGGGGGTCATATTATTGCCTGGGTTTTCTCTGTTTTCTTTGAATTATTGTAGGGTTTCTACCTTGTGGTGGTGGTGTGCCAAGGTTTTCAGTTTCAGGCAAAGCTTTAAAGTCAGTCACCACCGATGCCCAGCCTGGCTTTCCAGTTACATGGTAAGACATGTTGAATAACAGCTAAATAGGGCTAAACTAATTTGAAACAGATTGTCATAATTGGGGCATCCAGTCTTACTACTTCCATTCTTTTAAAATCTGATGAAATAGTTTCTCTGTCAACGTCAGTGTGAGTACATCATCTACGACCAGTGCCAAAACCTCTCAATATAATGCATGAGTCATCTGTTGTGGAAACAGGTCCAGCAAGAATGGGTAAAACACTGTCAAATAACTCACAACCACCAGTCACTACATGTGTTCAGACTGAAAGAAGACAAGACAAGAAAGCAGACTAAAAGAAAAATGATTAATTTTTTAAATTTTTTTCATTCCAGGTAAGATGAATGACCTTTTTCTACCAGTTCTACATGTCTTTCTAAACTATACTTTTGATATGCAAAAGTATAGAGTTGTGTGTACAATTCCATGTTTCTCTTCAGCGCTGTAGCCAGGTTGACAACAACAGGTCTGTTGATCCAACCATTTCTTTAAGATTAACTAGAAACAACTAAATTAATGTCTATAAAAATAAAATTTTAACAATTCTTGAAAAAATTACTTAGACTCATCTCACAAATATATGATTATGTGCACCTGTTTTCTGTACCATAGATAGTTTTTTAGACTCCTTTGTAGTAATGGGGTCTAAAAGAGATGTTGAAGATGACATCTTTGGGTGTACTGGGACACATCCGCTGGCTTGGCTGGAGGCCAGTGATGAAGCCAGTGATGAAAACATTCATTGGCTAGAGACCCTAAAGTTCTAGAATGGCCGCAGTTGTGGACTCTCAGGTGCGGAATCTCGGGTGAAGCAAGACCCACTGGCTCAGGTGGAATTCAATCTGTGGGCTCACGTTCAGGCGATAACTAATGTGCTCAGACACAGGTTCTGGTGTGGGGAAACCCACTGGTTTTGACCATACTTACGAACAGGTATGTGTTCAAGGGCTGGCTGAATATTAGCTGTCCCTACTCCATGAACATCTACAGGTGCAGACATTGGCTGGGTACTGGGTACTGTTCTCACCCTGAAAACCCGAACAGGTGCAGTGATTAGCTAGAATCAAACTGCTCCCACATGAAGAACAGGTATGGGTGCTTCCCTCACCATGAGAACTGGGATAAGCACAGGGGCAGTCCCCGTAGGAGCAGCAATCTCTGGAGTTATTGCAATTTTTTACTTATTGTAATAGAGACACTTGGCCATCAGTCTTTTTAACCAAATGTCCATATGGGTTATAGAAATGAAAATGTCTAAAATGAATGGAGATGAAATGATATTAATGAATAATCTCCATTATGGCAGACAGTCTGATGTATAACACATTAATGTCCTTCGAGTTACTTGTTGTTCCTAGGATTTTTAAATGTCTTCAG
Organism: Oreochromis mossambicus; assembly: GCA_922035795.1. Classification (NCBI taxonomy): domain Eukaryota; kingdom Metazoa; phylum Chordata; class Actinopteri; order Cichliformes; family Cichlidae; genus Oreochromis; species Oreochromis mossambicus. Next base: position 63,287 of record CAKLIZ010000780.1, on the reverse strand, counting down.
CTTTTAGTCCCCTTCTTTGTGGAACCAACTCACAGCTTAGATTCAAGAGATGGAAACCCCCTCTGCTTTTAAGATTTTCTTGCCTGTATGTTTTTAAGTTGGTTAAATATTTTTAGCCTTTTTTCTCTGGAACCAGGTCCGTGCACATTCCATGTGACAAACCTTAGTGTGCCCATAGTTGTGTGTGTATGGTGAATGATGTACGCTGTGTGTCTCGCTTAGACGGGTGAGGAAAATGGAAACACATCATTTGTTTATAAATAAAGAGAAGAAAAATCCGTGCCGAGAAGCTCCATAGGTCTGACTATGTGTGTGCATAATAACTAATATGAGCAAATGTGTGCACGTCTAAGTGTGTGTGTCCTATATCTGTGTGCGCTGTGAGGCTGTTGTATATGTGTTTCCTATTAACACATGTGTGTGCGTGATCGTGCAGAGTGAGCATACAGAAATAGAGGGTGTTGTTTGTGGATGCGTAGGGAATCAGAATCAGAATCAGAATACTTTATTGATCCCTGGGGGAAATTATTTTTTGTTACAGTGCTCCATTATAAACCACCATTAACAAAACGGACAACACGCTAACTAAGAATAGTACTATATATATATAGATATATATTTAAATATACATAAGTCACACATTAATAAATAGCTGGAAAAGAAACGTGTAGTTGTAGCAGTAACCAGTGTGTTAAGTGGATGCGTTGTACAGGGAGATGGCCACAGGCAGGAATGATTTCCTGTGTCGTTCAGTGGTGCTTTTCGGTACTCTCAGTCTCTCACTGAACGTGCTCCTGTGACTGGCCAGCATGTCATGGAGCGGGTGGGAGGTGTTATCCAACATTGTCTTTATTTTGGACAACATCCGCCTCTCAGACACCACCTTGAGGGAGTCCAGCTCCATCCCCACAACATTACTGGCCTTACGGATCAGTTTATCGAGTCTGTTGGCATCTGCGACCCTCAGCCTGCTCCCCCAGCATGCCACAGCATAGAGGATCGCACTGGCCACAACAGACTCGTAGAAAATCCTGAGCATTTTCTGGCAGATGTTGAAGGACCTCAGTCGCCTCAAAAAATAGAGACGACTCTGGCCCTTTCTGTAAAGTGCTGTGGTGTTTTTAGCCCAGTCCAGTTTATTGTCAATGTGGACTCCAAGGTATTTATAGTCCTCCACAATGTCAACACTGACCCCCTGGATTGAAACAGGGGTCAAGTGTTTCCTGGTCTTCCTGAAGTCCACTATTAATTCCTTGGTCTTTGCCACATTGAGCTGCAGATGATTCTGCTCTCACCACATGACAAAGGAGTCGACCACAGCCCGGTACTCCGTCTCATCATTCCTGCTGATGCATCCAACCACCGCAGAGTCATCAGAAAACTTCTGAAGATGGAGGTCTCTGTGCAGTGGCTGAAGTCTGTGGTGTAGAGGGTGAAGAGGAAGGGGGAGAGGACAGTCCCCTGTGGTGCCCCTGTGTTGCTGATTACCTTGTCAGACACACACTGTGGGAGACGTACATACTGTGGTCTTCCTGTCAGGTAATCAACAATCCAGGACACCAGAGAAGCATTCACCTGCATCGCTGCTAACTTATCACCCAGGAGGGTCGGCCTGATGGTGTTGAAAGCACTGGAAAAGTCAAAAAACATGACCCTCACAGTGCTCGCCGGCAGGTCCAGATGGGTGTAGACACGATGGAGCAGGTAGATGATGGCGTCCTCAGTTCCGAGACGAGGCTGATAAGCGAATTGAAGGGGATCCAGATGTGGTCTGACAATGGGTCGCAGCTGGTCCAGGATGAGTCTTTCCAGGGTCTTCATGATGTGGGAGGTCAGTGCCACGGGCCTGTAATCCTGGGGGCCACTGGGACGTGGCGTCTTTGGTACAGGGATGAGGCATGATGTCTTCCACATCACTGGTACCCTCTGCAGACTCAGACTCAGCATAAACAGTTTATGAAAGACTCCACACAGCTGGGGGGCACAGGTCTTGAGGACGCGGGGACTCACTTCATCTGGTCCAGCAGACTTGCCTGAGTGAAGTCTCCTCATTTGCATCTCAACCTGGTATAGGGCTTTGGAGCGTGATGTCACTGGAGGTGGGCCACGCCCCTTCCGCCATGACAGTAGGCTAGACACAGGATACAGCTTCAGCTGCATAATAAAAGCCTGTAAGATAAAATTAGTGCACATGACAGGTGTGTGATTCATCTGGAAGTTATGTGCGGATTAGTGTACAATGAGAGCAATTTAGTATGTTTTTAGAGGCCCATGAGCAGTGTTGGTGCCCAGTCTGGATTTGTTACATCCATTTCATATGCTGGTGTGCCTGCAATAATGCTAAATCATAAGCTACTCAGTCGACATGATGACATGACGTGGTTCTGCAGCATCACACATTAGCATGTTTTATCTTATTATCTATGACCTCAGCACATTGAAAATAACACTAAAAGCATTTTAATAGTGATATGAATTAATTTAGAACTCACCGGAAAGAAGATGCAGAGACCAAACCAACAAAAAGCTGGGGATTGCACAGAACTCGATCCGCTCGTCTCACTGCTGCAATGCAAGCCTGACGTCTTTGTTTAGTAATATCGGATACATGGGATCCCTCACGTTGCCTCCAGGATGGAAAACGATGAAAAGAGAGCCCATTATCCAGCTTCTTGCCTTCACGATCGTGTGATCAAACGTTGCAACTGATAACACAACACGTACGAACCATAGCTGAAGCTGAATCCTGTGTCTAGCCTACTGTCATGGTGGAAAGGGGGCGTGGCCCACCTCCAGTGACGTCAACTCCAAAGCCCTATTGAGTGAAGGTGATGGGTGGGGGAGGGGTGTCAGGACTCTCACAGGAGGCAACAGCGCCATGTGAAGAGAGAGGCTGGCACAGTGGTGTGGCTCTGGGCTCCAGGCTGACTACAGAGGTTGTGGGGGTGGGAGCAGACACTCACCTATCTATTGAAAAACAGATTAAACTCGTTAGCTCTATCCTCACCTCCCTCAGCTCCCCTGCTGTTGGTTGGCCTGAATCCAGTGATGGTCTTCATGCCCCTCCACACCTCTCTCATGCTGTTCTGCTGTAGTTTCCACTCCAGCTTCCTCCTGTAATTGGCCTTAGCCTCTCTGATCTTGTCCTTTAGTAACACCTGGGCCTTCCTCACCTCCTCTTTATTGCCCCCTCTGAAAGCCCTCTTCTTGTCATTGAGGAGGGCTTTGATGTCCCTAGTCACCCACGGCTTGTTATTTGGGTAACAATGAACAGTCTGAGTTGGAACAATGGAGTCGGTGCAGAAAGTTATGTAGTCTGTGATACACTCTGTGAGCCTCACGCCGAGGACATCAATGGGCTTACTGAGTGTCTCCCAGTCGGTCACCTCGAAACAGCCCTGTAGTTCCACTAAGGCCTCCTCTGACCACCTCCTAACGCTCCTCACAATTGACACATAGCGGGGGGTGAGGTGAATCAGGTTATGATCTGACCTACCAAGTGGGTGGAGGGAGGAGGAGCTGTATGCATCCTTTACATTAGCATACAGTAGGTCTAGAATTTTCTCTCCCCTGGTGGGACAGTCCACATATTGTCTGAATGTTGGTAGTGTATTGTCCAGTGATACATGGTTGAAGTCACCCGAGATCACAATAAAGGCACTCGGGTGCTGAGTCTGTAACCGGGCTATGGCAGAGTGAATAGTGTCACATGCAGCTGTGGGGTTAGCAGAGGGAGGAACATAAACAGCCACCAAGATGACATGAGAGAATTCCCTGGGTAAATAATACGGCCTCAGTCCAACAGCACACAGTTCAATGTCCGGGCAACAAATCCTCTCTTTGATTGTTATGTTGGCAGGGTTACACCACCGGTTGTTAACTAAAACAGCGAGCCCACCTCCTTTCCGCTTACCGCTAGCGATGCTGTCCCTGTCCGCCTGAACAGTGTGGAAGCCTTCCACGGAAGCATTCTCGTCGGGAATGTCCTGGTGCATCCATGATTCGGTGAAACACATCAGGCTACACTCTCGATATTCCCTCTGACTCCTTACCAGCGCTGAGAGCTCGTCGATTTTATTTGATAACGATCGCACATTTCCCATCACGATAGACGGCAGACACGGTTTATACCTCCTCCTCGCTTCGAGCCTCCGCTGTCTCACCGTCTCCTTCTTTCTTCTCTTCTGTCCTTGACCTCTGCATCCCCGATGTGTTTTCCTCCAAATTTCAGCTGGTACTTCTGCGGGCCTGGCCAGCGAGCCGGCCGGCATCAGGGCGATCAGCTGATCTCTGGAGTAAACAGTCCGTGAGTGTAGGAGATGTGCCACGGTCCCATTCCTTGATAAAAGTAACAGTTCCACGGCTACCAGAAGAACAAAAACTCTCTCAATCCACATGATTGAGTAAAATATAATAAACGGATGAAAATACAAGTCAGAAAAAAAAAGAATACGTAAGAAAAAAGAGCTAAACTAAGAGAAAAAGCAGGAGCGACTGTAACAGGCTGCACGCTGGTTGGCGCATGCGCACTATTAAGCAGGTGAAGCAGGTGATCGACACAGTGATAGAAAAGAGAGGCAAAGAAACCAAAGAGCAGGGTGAGTGACAAGAGAGAGAGAGGAAAAGGGAATAAAAACAGAAACATTCAATTTAAGGCATTGACGGAGAGTGACGGAGATGTTATACTGAATCAACAAACTGCAATTAAAAAATTAAACAAAAGTTAGTACAAGAGAGTGTGAGGGAAGACAATAGTGTAGTGGATTCTTATCTGATATGCGGTCAATACAGCCACAGAGTGGCACCGGGGTCGCGGTAGAGCTGTCCATCTATGTAGAGCCGGTCCAAGGCGATGACAGCCTGGGAGCCTTTCTGGGACTGGGAACAGGACCCTGCATCGTTCCAGGTTCTCTCCAGGGAACTGGTCGTTCACGTTGAAATCCCTTCCTTACAACTGCTCCTTCTGCTTGAAGTGGCTGAATTTGGCCACAATAGTCCGTCGTCTTCCACTTCTGAGGGGCGTTTCCGGGTCCTCTCCAGCAGGCTCTGGAATACCGGAAAACACAAGATTATTTTCATGCTACGGGCTTGTAGATTGATCACGGTCTCTTTTTTTAATTTTCTATGTTTAACTATGTCACATTATTGGTTAGAGATTTGATCTAGTCCTGTAGTGTGGCATTTTCCGCAGCAAGTGTTTCCACCTGCTGCTGGCTGAACTCCAGGGATTCCTTCAGAGATTTAAATTCCTGTTGTAAGATCTCCACCAGGTACATCCTTGCATCAAAACTGGACAATTGCTTATCGATTGACTCCAGGATGTCCACAATGTCTTTTCCGGCACGCGATGTTGTGCCGGGGGAGTCTGCCGGGTGACATCTTTTAGATGACGGCGTCTCAACTTTGGCCGGGGAAGATGTGCTCTGGGCCTCCTTCATTACATGGAAGCACCGGTCGATGAAATATTGGAGAGCGTATAAACTGTCCTCATTGTCCTCCAGGGTGTTGGAGATAGTTGGACAAATGTGGTTAGTTAAATGACAATTGATTAGTGTATTTGGAATACTTGAAGTTTTAAAGCGTTTTTAAATTCTATGCTACCATTTGCTTTTTTTTTTTTTTCACCAAATCTCCGGTGTCTGACGTCACCTACAGCATAATTCGCTTACCTTCTCCCGTCACCTGCGCCCTGATGAATTTATTAACACAATGCACTGTGTGAACCTATTCCCCCAAATTACTAAATCTACCAGGATCACATTACATTGTGCAACTCTCATAGATAACATATGTAAAATCACATTGAAAATAAGACAGTAAGTAGACTTCTGATTAATGACATCAGTGACCATTTTTCAATTTTTACAGTCTATGATAGGAATTACAGGATTAATAAAGTGGACAGAAAAACAAGAACAGATGAGTAAGAACAGAGGAAACAATAAATGCATTTAAGAAAGATTTATTGAAACAGAACTGGGGTGAAATATATCAGAAACAAGACGTCAATGGAGTGTACGGTGAATTCCTTAGAATATCTAGATTATTGTATAATACAAAAGTATCCCAAAAAGCAATATAGTAGAAAACATAAATATATGCACTGTCCACAGATAACAAAAGGACGACTATCCCAACCATTTAATTGATAATGACCATGAACAATATAAGATGGATGCTGTGGCAAAAAGCCTTAATGAATTCTTTGTAACTGCTTAGCATGAAAAATTACTGATTCTGGGAAAGAGGAAAAACTAGATAACTTGATAGATAAAATCCTTATTCAATGGTTCTCACAGCCATTGAGAAATCTGACAACAAACATAAATTCACAAATGACAGGCCGTTCTCTTTAATGCCTCAGTTCTCATAAATTCTTGAAAAACTGTTAAAGAACCAACTGGAAAAATTTATAGATGGTGGTGTATGCTAAGGGTCAGTTTTGAGCCTGAAATTCTTCAACTTATAAATTAATGACATTTGTAAAGTGTCCAAAGTATTAAAAATAGTGCTCTTTGCTGATGGTACAAAAATTTTCTGCTCTGGTGATGCTCAGCAGCATTTTTTGGATGAGATGACAAATGAAATAGGTAAAGATCTGGCTTGATAAAAAAAACAAATTATCATTAAATTTTAATGAAACAAAAATTATTTTCCTTGGAAATAGTAGTTTGAAGACAAATGCTAAGATTCAAATAAGTGATGTTGATATGATTGATACACTATTTTTGGCTGCACCGGTTACAGGGGGCTAGCTATGGATGTATGAAGGGTGCAAAGCCAAGTCTCCAATTTAATAATCCTAGCCTCCAGAGCTGCTAATGCATTACAAGTATCATTACTGCAAAAGGAGGCCAAGTAGTAACTGAAGATCTGATACTCTACCTCAGAGAGAGCGAACACCAGTTGACAGCCATCAAGGCACTGACCTCTCAGCCCATTGTTTGTTCAGTGAAAGACCATCTCTGAATTGAGGAGGGGGCCTAAGGGTACATCTTTCACAATCTTGCAATGCTGTGATTGCAGACATTCCCAAACTCTGTGAATGGTACTCATGGCCATTGATCTATGGCCTTTGACCAGAGGGCTTTGATCAGTGGTTGTTAATTGTTACGTCCCCCCCGAAGGGGTCTAGGCGTGCAAGTGAGGGGGACCAGTAACAAATGGGTCCAGAACAGAATGAAAGGAAAACAGACAGAGGTTTTTAGTAAATAAAATAGTCTTTATTATAGATAATCTTAACATAAAGAGCCGGCAACGCCGTTTTAAAATTAACACTTGGAAAAAAGAAAAAGGTTGCAACAACATGGAAAACAACAACCAAACAAAAACTCCACACCACGAGGAGGCACTTCCAGGGGCCCACAAGCTCTCCCTGTCACTAGCAGCAGCTAGCTTTACTGCTGCCGAGGCCAACGAGCCCACACTACTCACGTGAAGCAGTTACACTGCACACTGCTTCTACACTATAGGATCTCTCCTGACAACTTCAACACCCAATGTGGGAACACCAGAGAAAAACCACCCTGCTCACCGCTCATCCCCAGCTTAACTAGCCTCAGAGGTGAATGCTGGCTGGATTCAGGTGGCAAACGAGGCTAATCAAGAGCAGCCGTGTCCTGGGGAGAAAGGAAAATGGCGGCGCGTGCACACGCAGCGGCTTCTCTCTCTCCCAAACAAACTACTTTTTTGTGTTTTTCGTCCTGTAAGTTGCAGTGTTTTTGTAAGTCGTCGTCGCGTCTATCTGTGTGCAAGCGAGGATATGCCCGAACACTTCTTCTCGACATCGGCAGAAACAAACTTTTTAAGTTAAACTCTGTGGACACCGAGGAGCTGAAAGATCTGGGTCTGCTCCGAAGGCCTACTCAATCACCGACCCCCACTCCTGCACTTCGCCCACAATGGATGCGCCTCAAGTGGTGTGAGAGGAAGCAGAAGAGGGGTAAGCGCGGTGGCATCCGAGCTAGGCTAGCGGCTAGCCCACACAAACCCGCCATCCCCTCTATCGTTCTGGCCAACGTACGCTCGCTAGAAAATAAACTGGACGACATCCGACTGCTACGTTCATCTCAAAGGAATGTAAAGGACTGCTGTGCTTTTGTGTTCACGGAAACATGGCTCAGCGACAGTGTCCCGGACCGCGCCATTCAGCTCGACCAGCTAACATGCTACCGTGCTGACAGAGTCATCGTCGCGGGAGGTAAGACCCGCGGGGGAGGACTTTGTGTTTACATCAATGATGCCTGGTGTCGCGATGCTGTTGCGGTCTGCAAACACTGCTCACCAGTGCTGGAGTTTATGGTTATTAAGTGCCGGCCATTCTATCTACCGAGGGAATATACAGCCATACTACTGTGCGCTGTGTACATCCCTCCCTCCTCCAATGTCAACAACAGGAATGAGGCACTGAATGAACTGTACCAGCACATCAGTGAGCAGCAGACAGCCCATCCTGATGCTTTTCTCATCCTGGCTGGGGATTTCAATCATGCAGACTTAAAGTGCGTGTTTCCAAAAATACAACAACACATAGACTTTCCAACAAGGGGAAATAACACACTGGACTTTGTTTACACCACCCAGAGAGGAGCTTACAAAGCTTTTCCCCTCCCCTACCTCGGCGCCTCAGACCATATCACTGTCATGCTAATGCCTGCTTACAGACCGCTCGTTAAAGTCACCAAACCGGTTCGTAAGCGGATACAAGTGTGGCCAGAAGGGTCTTCAGAGGCTTTACAGGACTGTTTTAACACCACAGACTGGAACATGTTTAAGCAGGCTGCCACCTATAACAACACCACTGACCTCCAGGAGTATGCAGAGACTGTTACTGCCTACATCAACAACTGTATTGAGGATGTAACAGTCACGAAAACCATAACTGTCCGGGCCAATCAAAAACCATGGATGACAGGAGAGGTCTACAGGCTGCTGAAAGCTCGGAATGTTGCCTTCAGAGATGGAGACGAGGCGAGCCTGAGGACAGCTAGGGCCAACCTTTCCCGTGGCATCAGAGAGGCTAAGAGACAGTACTCCAGGAAAATATCTCATCACTTCAAAGACAGCAGAGACTCACGGAGCCTGTGGCGGGGCATTCAGACCATCACAGATTACAAGCCCCCACCACAGACCTGTGATAGCACTATCCCCCTGCTGAACGAGCTGAACACTTTCTTTGCTCGCTTTGAAGTCCAAAACAGCACCACTGCACAGAAGACCCCACCCCCTCCTGGTGACCAGGTGATGACTCTGTCCCCGGACAGCGTGAGGAGATCCCTCAGCAGGATCAATGCACGTAAAGCTCCGGGTCCTGACAACATTCCTGGTCGTGTACTGAGAGACTGTGCAGTGGAACTCACTGATGTCTTCACAGACATCTTCAATATATCACTTATCCAGGCTGTCGTCCCCACATGTTTTAAAGCCACCACAATCATTCCGGTTCCAAAAAAGTCATCTCCCTCCTGCTTTAATGACTACCGTCCTGTTGCACTTACTCCCATCCTGATGAAGTGCTTCGAACGACTAGTCATGCAACACATCAAGACTGTCCTGCCCCCCTCCCTGGATCCCTTCCAGTTTGCGTATCGGCCCAACCGCTCAACCGATGATGCCATCTCCACTGCACTCCACTCAGCACTCACACACCTGGACAAAAAAGACTCATATGTTCGAATGCTGTTCATAGATTTCAGTTCAGCATTCAACACTATAATCCCCCAACAGCTCACTCAAAAACTGGTCCAGTTGGGGCTCAACACCTCTCTGTGCAACTGGCTGTTGGATTTCCTCACCGGAAGACCTCAAGCAGTACGGGTCGGCAGTAATACATCCAGCACCATCATTTTAAACACGGGGGCCCCGCAGGGATGTGTGCTGAGCCCCCTCCTCTTCACTCTGCTGACCCATGACTGCACTCCATCATACAGCTCCAACCTCTTCATCAAGTTTGCGGACGACACAACGGTGGTGGGTCTCATTAGCAACAGGGATGAGACCGACTACAGAAGTGAGGTGAGACGCCTGGCCACGTGGTGTGTTGACAACAATCTCTCTCTGAATGTGGAGAAGACGAAGGAGATTGTTGTGGACTTCAGGAGAATGCACACCCAACATGCTCCTCTGACCATTGACGGAGCGTCTGTGGAGAGAGTGAGCAGCACCAAGTTCTTGGGTGTGCACATCACAGAGGATCTCTCCTGGACGTACAACACCACAGCACTGGCCAAGAAATCACAGCAGCGTCTCTTCTTTCTCCGCAAACTAAGAAGAGCAGGAGCACCAGCCTCCATCATGTACACTTTCTACAGAGGCACCATCGAGAGCATCCTGTCGAGCTGCATCACTGTGTGGTTTGGAGCCTGCAATGCGTCCTGTCATAGAACCCTCCAACGCATAGTGAGAGCTGCAGAGAGGATCATTGGTGTCTCTCTCCCCTCCCTCCAGGACATTTACAGCACCCGTCTCACTAAAAAAGCCCTTTGCATAGCGGCTGATCCCACGCACCCAATGCAAAGCTTCTTCAAGCTGCTGCCGTCAGGGAGGAGACTGCGGAGTCTCCAGGCCAGGACCAGCAGACTGAAGGACAGCTTCATCCATCAGGCTGTCAGGAAGCTTAACTCCCTCCCGATTCTGCCCCCTCTCCCCTCTCTCCTCCACGGTCTCACTGAACTCTGTCACACACACACACACACACACACTCTCTGACTCACTCACTGGCCTGCACCAGTTATTAGTCACTTTGTGGAGCATTGGACTGCCATTACCTCATAAGACTTTGTTGTTACACTATCTCCTACCGTACATTACTAAATCTCCATTTGCACTATTTGCCTATTTGCACTACTTTGCCTGGTTTACACTCAATGTCATTTACCCTTACTTGAATATTGTATATTGTATATTGTATAGCTTTTTTTGTTATATGTAAAATTGTACTGTATTTATTTAAATTTTTACTTTTTAATTATTTTACTTGCATTTTTAATCACTCTCTTATATTTAAATGTTCATTTGTTATTTCATCTAGGGTTTGAGAGTAACGAAATTTCTATTCTCTGTATGTCCTGTACATGTGGCAGAATTGACAAATAAAGTTGACTTTGACTTTGACTTTGAGAGTGAGAGCAACAGAGAGGGTACGAGTGGCAAGAGAGGAGGAGGCAGAGAAAAAACACCACACCCACACAAGGGCAGTTTCAGGAGGCCCAGCTAGGGCCATGAAAATTTGTATAATTGTGGTGAAGGAACTGACCTGCTAGTATCAGTCATTATGCAAATGTACAAGTGATGAAACATTTCTTCCACTGAAAACACTTCGTCCAGATGAACCAAATTAACTTTTGGAGACATGCCAGTCTTAGTTTTGTCTTGTTTTTTGGAGTTTGTAATGTAGTCTGTGTAATGTGGTAAGCCATTCATTTGATGATGTTACTGATAAATGGACTCCATTTTTAAGTCAATGTTAGCCAGTGTTGTTAATTGTTGATGAACTCAAAGCTTAATTTTTAACCAATGTAACTGCTTTCTTTTAGAATCTTTGGGTCACATGATGAAAGTCAGATGCCCACAGCAAGGTATGGAGTTTATCAATTTTGGTTGTGATGAGGTATTATTTCACACATCTAAAAGGTATAAGTCAATAGATAAGCATATAAATATACACAAATGCCTGCATGTACGTGTGCACATACAAATGTATATATATGAAAACCTAAAAAAAATGCAACATTTTTGTTTCAGTCAGTGATGCAACAGTTATGGTACACTGAAAAAATGAACATTTTTGATTTACTTAATTTAATAGTGTACATAGGTTGCACATAGATATTTTGCTTTGGCAGCAACTTAAACAAATGAGTTAAATCAACGCAAGTTATGCCTTTTCAATGAACCTGTGCATCTTTTATCGATAAAAGGTGATTAAAACATTTTTAATTTGTGATTTAACACCACTGAGTTGTACTTTATACAGCCAGAATCCATGAAGCACAGGCCAAGGATGTGGCGTTTTAAACATTTTACACTACTGCTTATTAATCAACCAAAGACCCAAGCAGAGTTTTAATTCAACAGAAAGCATGATGCCTTTGCCATAGCTGGAAAGTGCAACAGAAAAAAAACATGTTATTTAACATCCACCTAGGGCTTACTCCGAAAAAAACCCCTCTTAGAAATAAGACATAATTACTGAGTTAGTGATCAGCACAGATAAAATAGTTATTGTGGTGGATTTTAACATCAATGTAGATGCTAAAAATGGATCTACCGTCAGTAAAATCAACAGGATTCATTCTAAAGGGCTTGGATGTTGGATGATGACCCGATTTTAGAAAAAAAAAATGGATAAAAGATTTGGAAGATTCACGTGACCTAAAAGTGGTGCTAGAGAAAAGGTGATGTCATCACCACAAATCTGCTGGGGAAGACCAAATGGTGGCCAGCGATTATTTGGCTACAACAGTTACAGGGGCCTGGCTGGCCACTGGTGAAGCAAACAGGCTACATGTACTACAAGTAACATTATTGCCAAAAGAGGTCAAGAAGTAACTAAACATCAGACAGAGTGCAGGTGGTACAGGTAAAGACACCATACTGTTAGTGAGGTGGCGAAATCTAAAAGCTAAGCTGAAGACAAAGTGAATCGATACAGTGAGTCTAATTAGCAGGTGAATCCATAGTGTGCTAAAAAGCACATGAAGATTAACCCACAGAATAACACAATATCTATAAGTTTATATTTAAATTGACTACTTAGATAACTCTACCACAGAGAGAGCAAACAAAAACAGAGTGTAAAAAAACATTTTCAGAGTTTGGTTTTCATCCATTCCTTAGTACATCATTTTACTGTTAGAAAACCAAAAGGTGCTCTGTTAATATTTTCCATTCTATTTGATTGAAATTTTGAATCTTGAATTCATTATTTTGGACTTCATTATGACGTATGAATTTTTGATTTAGTGGGAATCAGCCTGATCTTTCATCCAAAAAGAAAACTGATCAGGAGAAGTAAGTAATTCAAGACTTAATATTTTAAACACCCATGAGTCAACTAGATCACTGACAGCGTATTTTGTTACAATTAAATTGTCAACAGATTAATGTGTGAATAACCTCCACTTTGTTCTTTTCCTTAACATTGTCATAAGTTTTTGCCAGTACCATTGTAAACTGTCAGTGCCAAACCAGTAAGAATTTCCATATCGTCCAAGTGTACAAAATTTCACCAATTTGTAGATCTCTTCCCATTCTTTCTGCTTACACACATGTGACTTAAAGAAGCACTTCAAGGTCTAAACAAATCTAAACTGGTGGACCCGTTCTCTAACAGAACTGTGTAAAACCCAACACAACCCTCATCTGCAACAGTTTCAACTTTGGCCCAAAATCCTCTATTTAAAAAATACATTACGGTCAGCTGCTCCCTTGCCCCAAAGGGTTAGTGCATGCAGTGTTTGCTTTGGCAAAGTTGTATGTTGAATACTGTTCCTGACACAAGACAACAGGAATTTGTGTCATGGACTGGCATCAAATCGGAAACCTTTTCCAACAAGCTAAATGAGATAATCACTATTACCAGTCAATTACTACAATCAAAAGAACTTGTTATCATGTAAGAAAAATTTTCAAACTTTGGTTTTGATCCATTTCTTAGTAGATTATTTTACTCTTAGAAAAGTAAAAGGTGCTGTTACTGTTAATGTTTGCATTTTCCCTTCTATTTCATTGAAATTTTGAAACTTGAATTTATTACTTTGGATTTCATGATTACTTATAAATTTTTGATTTAGTGGGAATCAGCCTGATCTGTCATCCAAAAAGAAAATTATTGAGGAGAAGTAAGTAATTCAAGACTTAATATTTTAAACACCCACAAGTCAAATAGATGATTGACAATGTAGGTTTTTCCACCAAAATTTTGAACATATTACTTTTTCAATAATAAAGAACTTCTAAAAGAAAACAACGTAAAAAAAAAATAAGAAACTACTCTCAGCAACTCCCTTTCCCCCAAGATGATCATAGAGATGCACAAATTTATTTTGGGAAAGCTTTATGTTGCATACAAATCAAATGTGTTGACCAGTACTACTAGTCAAACAATGTCTCCCTCTGTACTCATGCTTCAGAAGCATGTTTCAAAATATAAGGTCCTCCAGATCTTTATGTCTTTAAGACACTCCTGTGGTTTAAATAATTAGTGTCTGTTATCTGGCTTCATGGATAGATAAAGTAGGGTGCCATCTGAATAGCAGTGAAAATGTATGGTAGGCCTTCTGATTGCAAATGTACTGTTTATAAGGTTATGGCAACCTGTAGTCACCTGAGACTGAAGAAGTGAGTTGAATGAGTGACAAAACATTTCTCCCACTTAAAACGGTACTACCAGATGAACAGAATCAACGTTTTGGGATTCCTTTATGTCAGGAGTTTTCCTGTATTGCAACTCAGGTCAGAATAAAGACGCTCAGACAGGTTAACGTGTACACGGGTGAGACTCAGGGAGACTCGCGCCCTGGAAGAGTTGTCAGGCTTTATTTATACCCCAAGCATATTGGTGTAGCATGTACAGGAAGAGATAAAATAGAACTGTGCTGCGTGCAGGCTTCCTGTTGAGTCTGCACAGAGCTCAACATGGATATTCTGACTTTTAAAGTTATACATACACATTTTACAGTCTTTTTTTGACTTTTGAATAGATTGGCTGTTTCAGAAGATATTGAGAGCATGAACAACCCAGTCAGCAAAACCAGACTGTATGAAATGTACCAAAAACTGAGACTGCTGCAGTGGCCGAAAGCTAAAGATCTCCTGAAATCCACAAAAGTAAACCCAGACGTTCTCAGAACTCTGATTCAGGTATTGTACCAACTTTGAAATCACATTACTTACCAGTACGTATAAGGTCATTAGTAGATTCAATGTACATTTTTGTTTGATTTCTTTGTTACTTTAAAATTTAAAGGATAAAGATTCCTTTATGCCAGCTGTACTTGGGCATTCTACAGTGAAATTAGATCAGAAGTTATGGTTCAGCAGGCTACCATAGATACATTCTTACTTGCTTAGTTGCCAATATAAATTATATTACTTGTTTGTAGGTAGTGGCATCCATGGGGTGTCAGTGTCATAGAATGTGGTGCCATATTATGCATGTGTTTTGTACGCCAATGCATTCAACTCTCTCTTAGTCTTACATCAAATTCTTATACAGATTTTCTGATTATAGTCACAAAAAACCCCAATGAATAATCTCCACATTTTTGGAGACACAAACCATCCCTACGTCCACTTCTGCTTATTCCTTTCAAGGTCACGAGGGGCGCTGGAGTTTATCCCAGCTGTCTTAGGGCGAGACACTGGATACACCCTGGACAGGTCGGCAGTCAGGGCTAACATATAGAGACAGACAACCATTCATACTCAAATTTACTCCTGCATTCAGAACTATGGGCAATTTAGACTTTTCAATTAAGCAATCCCCAGTAATGTTAGTGGGGTTAAAACACAAACCCAATTCCTAAAATGTTGCATCACTGTACGATGTAAATAAAAACTTGCAATTATTTGTAAATCACAAATATAACAGAAGACATCAAAAGTTTAATCTGAGAAAATGTACCCTTTTAAGAAATGTATGAACTATATTTGAATTTTTAGTAGGGAATCGTTTAGGTTTTATCTGATACCGGTGCCAAATCGGTGCTTTTGAAATGGTGCAAGTGCTTAAATGGTGCTCAAACTGGTGCTTAAAGAATGGAGAACACAAACTTTGTCCTCAAACCTCTCATGTTTGGCTGTATTTTTGTAAAAAGATTACAATGTTAGCCTTTTCTGCAGCTAAAGGCCATATATATTATCACTCTATCAAACAAGAAGACAGACGCATGTAACTACAATGGTGTTTGCTAGTTTACACGAACAACATTAAGCTACTCACCCAGATAAGAACGGCTGCTGCTGCCATCATCATCCATCGTCATTTCTGCTACAATGGAAGGGCTAGGGGCCACGACTCTACTCCTCGGGTTCTTGGGGGATGTTGCTAACTCCGGGTCCGATAACAGGCACCACACCTGCAGTAGATGTGCTCGGTGTGAGGTCTTGCAGCAATCTATCAAATACGGTGCATTTCTCGGCTTTTAAAAAAACGCTATGCGTCGCCAGGTGTTTCATCGGATTTGAGGTTTTACCTCCTTTGCACAGTATCACCTTAAAGCACGTGTTTCAGGCTGCTGAGTTTGCATCTATTGCTATTAAGTACAGCCAGATTTTTGACCGCTTTCTTGGGTTAGGGTTAGGGTTAGGGGTTAGGATGTAAACACTTATTTAATCCCACGCCTTTGCCATAAATTATCAGTTAATATTTAGTCAGCTTCCTTACTGATATAATTTGACTAAAATATGACAACAGGAAGCAGAGTTGCACTCTTACACGCCTCTCTGCAGCTTCTCCCGTCCTGTAACCCCCCAAAACCCAATTTCAATAAAAAATTGTGTCAGCTCCCAAACAGACAGAAAACAAACTAACAAACCAGCAACAAAGAACTTAAACATAAAAAAAATCACAAAGAAAGAACAATACAGTATCCACATCTGAACCAAAGAGTAAAACAGTGAAATGTGGATTATTAAATATTAGGTCTCTTTCCTCCAAGTCTGTGTTAGTACATGACTTAATAATTGATCAACAACTCGATTTCCTCTGCCTTACAGAAACCTGGTTACAGCAGGATTACTATGTCAGTTTAAATGAGTCATCACCCCCGAGTCATACTAAATACCAGAAACCTCGAAGCACAGGCCGAGGGGGCGGTGTGGCAGCAATTTTTCACACCAGCCTATTAATCAGTGAAAGACCAAGACAGACTTTTAATTCATTTGAAAGCCTGATGCTTAGCCTCGTCCACCCCAGCTGTAAAACTCAGAAACCAGTCTTATTTGTTATCATCTATCGTCCACCTGGGCCTTACACAGAGTTTCTCTCTGATTTCTCAGACTTTTTATCTGATTTAGTGCTCAGCTGCAATAAAAAAATTTATTGTGGTTGATTTTATCATTCATGTAGATGCTGAAAATGACAGCTTCAACACAGCATTTAATCTGTTATTAGACTCAATTGGCTTGTCTCAAAATGTAAAAGAACCCACCCACCACTTGAATCACACTCTAGATCATGTTTTAACATATGGCATAGAAACTGAACATTTAACAGTGTTTCCTGAAAACCCTCTGCTGTCTGATCATTTCCTGATAACATTTACAATAATTGATTATACAGCTGTGGAGAGTAGACTTTCTCACAGTAGATGTCTTTCTGAAAGTGCTGTAACTACATTAAAGAATTCAATTCACACACTGCTAATGCCATCAATGCCCTGTACCAACATAGAGCAGTGCAGCTATCTGAACGCTACTCCAAGAGAGGTTGATTATCTTGTTAATAATTTTACCTCCTCACTACGTACGACTCAGGTTTCACAGGATCTATAGTATCCAAAGGCCTCAAATCAGAAGTACTTGACTTTGAATTCTCAAACACGAGCCTAATGCAGATAACTCGTAACCTGGAGAGGAAATGGCGTGTCATAATATAGGATATTCAAAACATTCAGAGAACTTTTGAACCAACTATTCCTTTAGAATTAACTAGTAATGACTTTATGAACTTCATAAATAAAATTTTAATCATTAGGGGAAAAATACCAAAATTATTATTATTATTTTTATTATTATTATATACAGCTATTTTTAGTATCATTGATATTCATTTAAAGTCTTTTTCTCCAATTGATCATTCTGAGTTAACTTCAGTAATTTCTTCCTCCAAACCATCAACATGACTGTAGGTTTCCTGCGAATAGATCCTTAGCTTGATGCTCCGCTTAGTCCCTGTTTCCATATCAAAAAAAAAACAAAAAAAAACAAAAAAACAACAGTCCTTGATAGTTTCTCAATATTTACTTCAAAAGTCCAAACAGTTACACACCAACAGAATTCAAAATTATGAAAACTTATAAAGCTCAATTCAAAATGGATGAAGAGAGATTACGAGGGAAAAAAAAAATCTTGTGGCTCCACTCTCCTCTCGCCCAACTTCCTGTTTTTTTCTGCACTATCAAAATAAAAGCATACATTTCAAATTAAACTGCATGTAGGCTCCTACAATGACTTTTAGACACTATTCCTACAAACCTGCTCAAATAAGTCCTGCCATTAATTAATGCTTCAATCTTAAATCTTATTAACAAATCTTTAATAATCAGCTATGTACCACAGGCCTTCAAGTTGGCAGTAGTTAAACTTTTACTTAAAAAGCATCTCTAGACCCGGCTGTCTTAGCTAATTATAGGCCAATCTCCAACCTTCCTTTCACATCAAAAATCCTTGAAAGAGTAGTTGTCAAACAGCTAACAATTTAATTCAATTCAATTTTATTTATATAGCGCCAAATCACAACAAAAGTCTCCTCAAGGTGCTTTATATTGTACAGTAGATCGCACAATAATAACAGATCATGTGCAGAGGAATGACTTATTTGAAGAGTTTCAGTCAGGTTTCAGAGCTCATCACAGCACAGAAACAGCTTTAGTTAAGGTTACAAATGATCTTCTGATGGCCTCTGACAGTGGACTCATCTCTGTGCTTGTCCTGCTAGACCTCAGTGCAGCGTTCAATACTGTTGACCATAATATTCTATTAGCGTAATTAGAGTACGCTGTAGGTATTACCAGTACTGTCCTGCAATGTTTTGAATGATGTCCATCTAATTGATTCCAATTTGTTCATGTAAATGGAGATTGCTCGTCACACACTAAGGTCAACTACGGTGTTCCACAGGGTTCAGTGCTAGGACCAATTCTGTTTATGTTACACATGCTTCCTTTAGGCAGTATCATTAGAAAACATAGCATACATTTCGACTCCTATGCTGATGACACCCAGCTGTATCATTCCATGAAGCCAGATAACACACACCAAATAGTTAAACTGCAGGAATGTTTATGTTTAAGACATAAACACCTGGATCGCCCGTAATTTTCTGCTTCTTAAGTCAGATCCAGCTGAGATTATTGTACATAGCCCTGAAAATCTTAGAAATATGGTATCCAACCAGATTCTTACCCTGGATGGCATTACCTTGGCCTTGACCTTGGAGTCTTTTTTGACCAGGATATGTCCTTCAGTGCACATATTAAACAAATATGTAAGACTGCTTTCTTCCATTTGCGCAACATCTCTAAAGTTAGAAACATACTGTCTCACAATGACGCTGAAAAACTAGTTCATGCATTTATGCATTTATTACTGCATATTATTACTTCCAGGCTTGACTACTGTAAATCATTGTTATCAGGTAGTCTTAAAAACTCCCTGAAAAGCCTGAAATTAATCCAAAATGCTGCAGCAAGAGTCCTGACAAGGAGTAGAAAGAGAGAGCATCCAAAATCGAATTCAAAATCCTGCTCCACACATACAAGGTCTTAAATTATCAGGCCTAATCATATCTTAATGACCTTGTAAAACCACATGACTCCATTAGAGCACTTAGACACATTAAAAGGTGTTGTTCCTAGAGTATGTAAAAGTAGAATGAGAAGCAGAGCCTTCAGTTTTCAGGCCCCTCTGCTGTGGAACCAGCTTCCACTTTGGATTCAGGAGACAGACACTATCTCTACTTTTAAGATCAGACTTAAAACTTTACTTTTTGCTAAAGCATATAGTTAGGGCTGGACCAGGCGACCCTGAATCCTCCCTTAGTTATGCTGCAATAGACGTAGGCTGCCGGGGGATTCCCATGATGCATTGAGTTTTTCCTTTCCAGTCACCTTTCTCACTCACTATGTGTTAATAGACCCTTC
The DNA here is from genome assembly GCA_922035795.1 of Oreochromis mossambicus. NCBI lineage: Eukaryota > Metazoa > Chordata > Actinopteri > Cichliformes > Cichlidae > Oreochromis > Oreochromis mossambicus. Next base: position 43,422 of record CAKLIZ010000780.1, on the reverse strand, counting down.
TGCATTGAATCGTACCTGTTATTAATCTCTGTCTCTCTTCCAAAGTATGTCTTTATCCTGTTTTCCTTTTCTCACCCCAACCAGTCGCAACAGATGGCCGCCCCTCCCTGATCCTGGTTCTGACGGGCGTTTCTTCCTGTTAAAAGGGAGTTTTTCCTTCCCACTGTCGCCAAAGTGCTTGCTCATAGGAGGGTCATAAGATTTTTTGGTTTTTCTCTGTATTTATTATTGTACTCAATAATATAAAGGTTCTTTAGGTGACTGTTGTTGTGATTTGGCGCTATATAAATAAAATTGAATAGAAATAAAAATTCTTTCAGCAGGTTGTTTTGCATCTTCCTTTTGTGCCACTACACTGCATTCACACAGCACTTTCAAAGGAAATGCAACTTTTTCTAAATGTGTGAATGCCATGAGGCAATGTGTTCTTATTGTGTTCCAGTTTCTCTTTAAACTTTATTCTTCTGCCTTATTCTAGTTGCTCTGTGTCTTTGCCGCTTAACTACTCCCTTAGTTTTCATCCAATTTTCAACATTCAAATTTTAAGCTGTTCTGCTCATTCTGCTAATGCCAGCTATATCATTTGGTGCTCATAAATTTTATACTTTTTGAGAAGTTAAGAATTAAGCTTTTTATGCTATTTTATGACCATTTTGATGAATGTGACCACATTATCAGTGCAATCACCAGTTTAACTTGGCAGTTTTCAGCAAAGAGCTCACCCTCTACACAGTGTTTTCAGCAGATAGTTCTTCTTCTTCTGCTGTTTCCAGATTCTACTACAATGCATTTTTGCAGGAAATGGAACTTTTTCCAGTTTTAGTTGCTCCTTTTCTTTGCCGCTTAACTACTCCTACAGTTTTTATGCGATTTCCACCATTCAGTATTTAAAACTGTTCTGCTCTTTCTTCTTATGCCTGCTATATCTTTTGGTGCTCATGACTTTTATACTTTTGCAATTTTTTGGCCCATTGAAATGAATTGAGAACACCAGAAAAGTGGTCGCTGGTTTTGCTTGCCGGGATGAGCCTTGCTTTAGCCTTGTGAGATAAGCAGGTGTCCTTAGAGTGGGTGGCGCCTGGTTGGGAATCTTATCCATGGCAGCATGCTTTCAGGAGACAGTTCAAGCAAACAGAGCTTCAGCTTGTGCAGCTTTTGTTTTATTTTTTAGGCTGGCTTGTCAGTGTAGTTTATCTGCTGCTCTCCTGCTGATCTACACTTTCTGCCAATTACTCGCAATTCAACAACTATTAATTATGATGAAACATCAGCTTGCTCAGGTTTTTTCATCTGACTTTTTTGATTTTTCAATATTTCTGCTAATTTATTACAATTCTGCAAGGATTTTATGGATTTAAGGATTTCAGCTTCTGCTAAATCATACTATTTCTGTTATAGCATTTCTGCAATCTTATACACTTTCTACTAAATATAGTTTTTCTGCTGAACCATAGTATTTCTGCTATGTTGTAGTATATCTGCTAATTTATTATGCTTCTGTTAAGTCACAAAAGTTTTGCTAAAATGTTACGTTAATGCTCCATGTCAGAAAAACATCGCAGAAAGCCTGCATCTTTGTCTTTGTCTGCATTTGTTACAATTTTGGTCGCTGCTAGGTGACAGGGAAGGTAACATAAAGAGGCCACCATGAGGGGAATCAGTTTGAGAAAAAAATTTTTACAACAAAACTCAGAACTTACAACTGATAGTGTCGCCTACAGTAAACCACTAGGCAATTAGCCAACACAAAACAACTTTTTTACTGTATATCATAGTATTTCTCCTAAATTCATGTATTGCTGATAAGTTATAATTACATTGCAGAAAGCCTGCATCTCCCTGTCTGTATATGTAAAGGGTGCAGCTGGATTGACAGGGAAATGTACACAGACCGAGGAAGCATACAGAAAGAGCCTCTCTGATTGGTGGAGTGGTGTGTGTGTGTGTGTGTGTGTGTGTGTGTGCGTGTGTGTGTGTGTGCGTGTGTGTGTGTGTGTGTGTGTTTTTCCCACCCTTTCCTACACCTCACAAGAGTTACTGTAACAACTGCCCCTAACAGCTGTCTTCTGTTTTATGACTGTATGTTTCAAATTTGACATTTCTCTGCTCCAAACACATAAATCCTGGTGTCTTCTGTCTACTGACCTAGCAGTAGTAGGCACAGTTAAAATTTCTTCAGAAATTTCCGGTCTAGTTATTGTTATGATTATAATATTATTATTGTTGTTGTTTTGCGTCTTCCTTTTTTTTTTTTTCACTGATTTTGTCGAAGAGACAGTTTTGATATACGTACCCCTGGAAATTAATTGTGATTACTCCATATAATATCATAAGCTGCTGTACTATAATAGAATATAGGCCAAATTAGTGCGTCAAAACATCAACGTAGTAACATCAACTTAATACAAAAATTTGGATAATATACAATATAATACAATTGACAATATAATTTAATAAACCCAATACACTTATCATTTGAGTTAAATTCCGTGTTGTGTTTTTTTTTTTTTTAACACCATGGAGGTCATACTCTAAAAATGTCATAGTTATAGTTTTCATGTAAACTACAGTCCTGAATCTAACAAAGTAGTTTGAAAATGAAGTCAAAGAAACAAATGTCCAAATGACTTAAATGTCTCCTGGATCACAAATTATGGCTTGCTGTCCTACCACCTTGTCTACAACCACAAATTTTGCAAACTGCATCAGACAGAGCAGCAGTATTCAAAAAAAATAATAATGCTTTCATTCTTTCCCCCATGAAAACTACATTTGATGATCTCTTCTGTAACGTTAATGATGAGTTTCAAATATCAATGAGGACATGTTTACCAATCCAGAAGCTGACACAACAAGAATACCATGTGCTTACCCTTTCAACAGTTAGGAATCACAAGCAGTATTCTACAGATTTGCAGTCAACATCTGCTGTATGTTAGCAATTGGTAGACAGTTTAATTTTAAATCCTGCTCCTCACATGCAATTTATTACATTACAATGTAAAGTACCTTGAGATGACTGTTGTTACAATAAAATTAAATTCAATGGTTTTAATTTCATTTGGTAATGAATAGCTGCTTTTGCCTTGGACTTGAATTAACCACCTTGTTAATTAATAACGTATACATCCTTAAGTGATTTACATTTAATCTATTTGTTATAGAAAACATTTAAAGATGCATCAGAAGAAATGGAGAGACTTAGAAGGCTGATCGAAACAGAATTTGGCAAAGTAACTGAAATGACTGAATTCGGTGAACTCTCACCTCAGAAGGTACTAGACAGGGAGACTGTTTTCTAAAAATAGATTAGTGAAACTTCTGTTATTTTACTTACATAACCAGCATTTATTTTTTCTGTTGCAGGCTAAAAAGTACAAACAGTTTGTGATTAAAACGCATCAATTGTCTATGTACCACAGCAGCAAAAAAGATCTTAAAAAGGTATGTATGATCACAGCTGCACTGGCCTTTGATTGTCATTTTTACTTTTTATGGGCCGATATTTTTGTATGTTTGTTTATTTGGTTGTTTGGTTTGTTTTGTCTTGTAAAGGTATAAATAATGAAAGGTGGTGAATTGGCCAATGTGTCATGATCGACTCTTGGCTGAACCAATTATAGCCCAGGAGGTCAGATGGCTCTGAAAGCAATCTTTTCACAGATAAACAGAAGAAAATGGTATTGAGGTGAAAGGAATGTGATTTGTCCTGCACTTCAGCTAGAATAAATAAGAGACACAAAGCTGGAGTTACTCTGTGTCTTTACACTGTGGAGCTACCTGTTCTCCTCTCATTCTCTCCCCTCCCCTCTCCTGTTGCTACTTGAATCATGAAACTGATCAATGACCAGCCGTTCTGCTTTTCTGTCACAAGTACCATCTCTCTTGTTTGTTTATTGCCCAGTTTGTGCCAGAAAGAGGAAATCAGCAGATAAACAACAGCAGCAGGTTTAAGCTTGATAAGCTGTTGTTAGAATTTATTTAACATTACTTTCCAGTATCGGCTGATGTTTGCTGGAGTCACAGCTGTAAAAGCTGCTGGTCATGATATCTGTTTGGACATGTGGTGAGAGGGAAACATGAAGATGTAACCAGGAGATGTCCCTACTAAAACATGAGAGCTGAACAGGTGATGGAGAAAGAGTTTGACCTTTTAGGTGACATGAATGAAATGAAGGGAAGTTATGAAATGTTTCTGAGAGACAATTAACACCAGGATGCTTTGGAGCTGACAGCTGGTAACTTTGCAGGGGCAGGTCTAACAAAGTTTTGTCTGGGGGCCAGGTAGGGCATTAACAGGGAAAGTGGAGCACAAATAAATACTTTTCTTTTTTTAATTCTCATTTAAAATGTCTAGCTTTTAATACATAATTAACTGAATCTTACAAACACATGTTCATGTGGTGTAAACTGTATAGAAATCATACAAATATACCAGCAAGACAGTGTACATCACTGTAACAGCAGTGTTTGTTTTCATTCAAATGGTTTATGGCTTTTGCTATTATCTCTAGTCAAAATGCCCTGGCCAGTTTTTTTGTCCCAGTCCAGCCCTGTGTATGATACTTGTTACAACTTTGAAACCCAACAGTTTCAGGGTTTGTTTGTAGATGAAACATTAGGTCAACTAAATCTGAATTTACTGGACTTTGCATTTACACCTATACAATTTCTTCCCTCAGACTCTTCTTCTTGAACTTGACACTCAGTACTCCCAGGATGTGGTGGTGAAGTTGAGATCTTTGGCCTCTGAATGCTACTGGTTGGGCTGCTTGTTGGCTTTGAATAATCCTCCTCTTCAGCCAGACTGGGACAATAAAGTCAAAGGGATGGACCCTTGGGACATTTTCCCTCGAGATATCAAAATATTCTCAGACATCTAGAGAAAACAAATTAAGCACAAAAAACAACCAAAAACATAAACCCTGTGTATTTTGATGGTTTAATTTGATGTTTTAAGCGCTTTCCTATTCTGATAGAAAGTTAATTTTGTTATCTTTATCTTTATTGGGCTTGTATAAGAGGTAATGGTTTGAATTTCTACTGACTTGAATACACTACGGACATATAAATTAATTTTAATCATATGGAATGTTTTGCAGTGATTTGAAATTTGATTTGTTAACTCTTGATTGGGTTTGTTTTTTACCATTTATTTGACTTTTAAAATGATAGTAATGAATGAATGTAATGAATTCATATTTGTTTATATGTATATGTGGAATAATAAGTAAACAATTCAAAAAACAATGATTTTTTGTCATAAAATGCTTTGACTACAAAATCGCAAAAAAAAATTAGGGATTTTGTTTTGACACTATTCAAATGCAATTTAAATTTTATTTGTTGTTTTTAATTTGTTAATTTAAATTAATGTTAATATCATTATCAATAAAAACTAGAGATACAATGTAATATTTGTCAGAAATATGATTTATGGCATGCACCTGTGAAATGATTTATGATGGAAAATGTATTAGAGTCATACATTTTATTACTTAAAATAAAGTTATAATAATTCATTGCATAACAATTATTAATGATTGATATTATATTATGACAATGAAATATGATTAATAATATATTTGAAATTTCCAAAAGTTGAATCTGTTCATCTGGACGTAGCGTTTTGTGGGAGAAACGTTTCGTCACTCATCCAAGTGACTCCTTCAGTCTCAGCTGACTGCAGGTTTCCCCAAACCTTATAAACAGTACATTTGCATAATGACTGAAACCAACCCACTGAAGGAACAAAGGGCTGTGAGGTCAGTTCCTTAATCATAATTATGCAAATTCCCATGACCATTGATCAACAATCACTGACCAAAACCCACTGATCAAAGAACACTGATCAATGGCCATGAATACCATTCACAGAGAGTTGGGGAATGGCTGCAATCACAGCGTTGTAAGATGGCGAAAGATGTACCCTTAGGCCCCCTCCTCGATTCAGAGATGGTCTTTCCCTCTTCACGTAAATGGCCTCCTTAACTCCGCGCTCAAACCAGCGTTCCTCCCTGTCCAAGATGTGTACATCCTCATCATAAGGGTACATCTTTCGCCAGATTCAACTTTTGGAGATTTACTTTCCTGGATGATTGAGAATGCATCAAGATATATTTGAAATTTTTATTACTTGGATATTAAATGAATGCACAGTGAATTAATCAATTAATAAATGAACAGTGTCCAACATAATCTAAGTGCTTGTGGGCAAGGGTTTATGTGCAAGTGGAATGGGGGAATCAGTGGGGGGCGATGGTGGAGGTACAGAGTTTTGTATGTTTCAGTAGGGTTCAGAGGGAAGAGTTGTATGAAGGTCTGGAGTTTGGGTCTGTGTAAAAGTCAAGAGCGACAAAGCATGGAGAAAATTCAGCACCCTGACTGAAGTGGAGTCACCTGCCCTACCTCCACCCTGATTGGAGGATAACTGCACTCACAGACATTACAAGTTTTTTTATACATCTCTATGTATACTATAGTGCAACCAACATTCCTACCTCTTTAAACTGTATCTATTATAGCCATATTTATTATAAAAGCAACCCCCCCCCACACACACACACACTCAATGTGCAATATTACTAGTCATGCATATATATATGGCATGCATATATATATATATATATATATATATATATATATATATATATATATAGAGAGAGAGAGAGAGAGAGAGATAGATAGATAGATAGATAGATAGATAAAATCCCAACAGTTTCCCTTTTCATTTCTCTCCTGAGAAATGAACTAATTCTTTATTTATTCCATTAAGTTTACTTGCATGTGAAAATAATAGCTAAAAAATAACAAACATCAAGCTCTTAGACAGCACCTCATGTTCGCGCTTTGCTGTGAACTGTCCCCCCTTAAGTATTACCCCCTTTTTAAGTAGAATCTCAGTTTAAACCCACTCCTGACTTCCCTCGGTGCTCACTGTAAACTCCAAACAGATATAATTAGCTCTTCCTAAGAAAAGGTCCTACATTACTTTTGTCACCCTTTGGAAACAACCTCTATAGAGTTAACCCGTTTCTTCTTTAAAAATTTACTCCTTGTTTTCCCACCCCCTTTAGGGCTAGCACATATCCGGCTTTACCACTATTTTTGGGCAATTTACATAACATAGAAATCCTGCAAACACTTCCTAAAGTCCCTATCATTACTCTTTATTACTTTTATAGTCACATTTAGCCTTAACAAGCTTTTAATCTCCTAAACAACACATTTTCTGGAACTGTGGTCCTCTGTGCTTCTTTTTGGGGTCCCCCTTTCTCTGGTTTGTTCCATCCGGTCTCAGGCTTCCTGGATTCTCGCCACCCCTGTGGTCGCTGTTATCCTGAAATCTCCTGTAAAGGAAACAAAACACCTTTCCCTGCTACGCCTCCATAACCTATTTTGTTCCTCAATTGTTCTCTTGATTATTGAAATTTGTTTCAACCTATCATCTTTAGGAGTCTCTAATCAAAAGGATTAGCCTAATTATGTGTATAAGCGTGTTAGCATTTATCCATCGGCACTTAAAGTCATCCCTACAATATATCAAGTCAGTCAGTCACGCTAAACGAGGTTTTCGACTTTCACTTGACCGAGTTACAACTCATATGAGCACAATTGCAATGTGTGTATAAAGAATCATTATTTGTGCCTATGCCAAGAGGCACACATATTACTATTCGTCGGATTTATTATGTGTGCCTATGCCAAGAGGCACACATATTACTATTCGTCGGATTTATTATTATTATTAT
>CAKLIZ010000780.1:5869-25052 GCA_922035795.1 Oreochromis mossambicus | reverse complement strand
TATTTATAGTCCTCCACAATGTCAACACTGACCCCCTGGATTGAAACGGGGTCAAGTGTTTCCTGGTCTTCCTGAAGTCCACTATTAATTCCTTGGTCTTTGCCACATTGAGCTGCAGATGATTCTGCTCTCACCACATGACAAAGGAGTCGACCACAGCCCGGTACTCCGTCTCATCATTCCTGCTGATGCATCCAACCACCGCAGAGTCATCAGAAAACTTCTGAAGATGGAGGTCTCTGTGTAGTGGCTGAAGTCTGTGGTGTAGAGTAATTCAAGATTTAGTAGAATTACTGAGGGTTTGTGGCTATAACTATAAAATACAAAGAGTTTGCAGAAACGGGAAATGTGTGCCTGTGGTGTATCTGGGACAGGAAATCGTGTGTGTAACAGGAACTACATAAAAGGAGTTGACTGTGTTAAGGAAGCAGAGAGACACACAGAGATTAGTTAAACTCTAAGAAGATGAAGCAAATGAATATCTTAAGAAAAAGTAATAAAATTATATTAATTACATGTTTTAGAAAAGAGAAAGACCGAGAAAAATAAATACATGAACTAACAATTACATTAATGAATTGAAAACGCACATACACAAATTGTTACAGGTGAAATTCTTGTTGGAAAGAATCAGAAGTGAGACAGTTTAATACACACATGCAATGAAGAAAGCAGTTTACACTCCTTTAATTTCCAGAACCAGTGTGTCCCCTACCCTGATAACACCCTTGCCCACTTGGCCCCCGTATCAGGCGAGTATGGAAGGCTGGATAGCCCATGACGGGTAAGATCCCACCTGAAAACCCTGGGACAACCTAAGGCAGGCACAGTCACGATTACTATGGCCTGAGTCCCTGTGAGGTCGGACTCACTGGTGAAGACAGGACTTCAAGGGTAAAGCCGCTGGGCAGAAGCGGAGGGGGAAAAGTCATTAACAATGACCAGTGATGAGCCAAAGAGAGAAAACACACCCTCTTTAAAAGGAGTCTGAAACACTGCAAAAGAAACATTTACAAAATCATACATACAAACAGAAAATGCACTAACCTTACAGAGACAAGCTCATGAAGATTAATGCATAGACAGTGATTAAACTTGGCTAAAGTACACAAACATATGCAATTAAATCAGATTGCTAATTTCATGATTGATATAATGGTGTGAATGGTTTAATAAAATACACTTAAAACCTGATGTTGAGATGTAACTTAGTATGCAAATTAGCTAGAGTGAGTGATGACAGAGGAGCTTCCTGTGTGTGTGTGTGATTGAGGCCTTCAGGAAGGGAGCAAAGTAGACATTAGGTGCAGATTTGGACAAGAAATTTATAATTTAGTGTTGACACATTGTTATAACGTGTTTATATTCTAGGCTGAATCTAAGTATGGTTAAGTGTCTAGGGGACATTGTTGTGTGTAAAATGGTGCAGCCTTTGACGAGGTTTTCAGTGTGTTGAACGGGTGACATTTAAGATTGTTTAAGAATTTTGAGGTTGTTGTTTTTATTTTAATAGAGGGAGTTTTAATAAACATGGACATGTCTAAGGGGGCCCATTAGTTTTGTAACAGTGCACTTAGAAGAAACCTGTCAGGTGATTTTGTTTTGTGTTTTGATGAGCTAACAACCAGCTGTTGTGGAAAATTTAACAATAACCTGCAACACACCCAGTGAGCTTGATTTGAAGTGGGTTTAATAAACACATTGCAATGTGGAGAGAGCATCCCAGTGAAACACCAGGACCATCTCTGAATTGTGGCCACCATCCTTACAACTTATTTACAGACACACAGACAAAGAACATTCCTCAAACTCTTACATGTCTTACCCCCCTCTCACGGGAGGCTGTACCTCCTCCCTCACAGAGAGAATTATGACCTTGTTTTCTGCTTGGCCGGCACATAAGGATTTGCATCCCTGATAAGCAGAAGGAGCCTCACTATCTGTTTAACATCTCCCATTACAACGGCCTCACTGTGTTAATATTCCGCATGCATGTAAACTAGTGACAGGAGTGCTCTTACTATAGTAAAAAGAGAAAGTCATATAACTATAACTAATGTGATATGATTAAATATGTGATTAATACATGAGAAAAGAAATCTGCCACCACACAGCTCTCTTTTGTCTCATTTTTGTTCTGAAGCAGGCCTGCAAGAGAGTGAACTAACAGCCCTGACAAAATTTTCGGGAGAACAAACATGAGGTGGGCTTTTCAGATTGTAATTGGCTGAGGAGGAGTCTACCGTGGGGACCTGATTGGTTGTGAGTCTCTGTCTAAATGGATTGTAGCGATTCAATCCAGTCAAAAGCCTAAAGGACTATTTTCCTAAAAAGGAAAACAAAATAAAACAAATGAATGAGCTCATTTTGCTAATGTGAAGCATCTGATAATTTGCGCAGGAGGCTCCAGTATCAGCAAAAATATCATGTGTTAATGCATGTGAGTGAATGTGTGTGACTGGACCAAGGTGGGGATGAATAAAATGTTGACAAACAGGAGGAGTGGAAGACTTAATTCTGGGAATGCTGATGTTTGCTTTGAGTGAATTTCAGTTTTATTGACTTGGGTTAGACTATGTTATTACATTACAAAATGCTAAATGCTAAAAGGGAAACATTTTTGATATAACTCATGTTACCATTAAGTGAAGAATCACATGATTGAGAACTGTTCTGTTATAAGTTTTTGTTTTTGTTATAACACAGATTGGATCATAAAGGGGAGAGTTGAGTATGAAATGTAAAGTACAGGTTTTGTTTCCAGGAAGTTCCAAGGATCCAGATTTCGAATGGAGCAAGGAGTTCGAGGAGATGTGTCATGATGATTAAATTGATTTTATTCCTTAAACACAGGTTTTTTAGGGCCGGAGCAAATATACTTGAAAGGAAGATTGCACCATGCTGAGGTGCTTGGACAGACGAGATGACTAACCTTTTTTCCCCTTTAATTTCTTAAGCCCGGGTGACGCATTTTCAGTTTTTATTTGGACACACATGTGGTGTGTTCAAATAAAAAGAGGGCAGGTTGAAGTAGTTTTAGGATCATTTAATGACATTTTGGGGGTTTTGATAATTGTTATTTTTAAATAAAGGATTAAAATGAAATGAATTCGGTTTAGAAGATAAAATGCTGTGTTCATAAGAAGCTATACACCAAACTTAAAGGGAATTGCGGGACACTTTGAATAAAAGACATGTTTTGGGGAGAAAAGCATTTTTCCCCAGTCAAGATTTTACGACAGGAAAATGTTTGATTTCTTTTTGATTTTTAGAATAAGTTGTTATAATGTAGGCTTTAAAAAACAGATATTAAATAGATTTATTTCTAGGGTAAAGGAGAGCTTGTTATGAGAATGTTAAAAGTGCCGCTATAGATCACACACATAGAAATGATTTCATACACATTGCATTTTGTGCTTATTAAAGAAATGTTGCTCAAGTCAATAACTAAAGGTCAAAAGCTTTGGTATGTCCAAGCAATTTATTGTGCAAGATGACAGAGCATGGAAGGCCGCACACGCTTACAGACATATAGAGTCCATAAACACACATGACAGTATTGATTCCAGGCCAAAGGCCTCAAATCCATTTAGCTTCTAACTGAATAGGAGTTTCGCTTGTAACTAAACTGTGTGACATGTAAAATATTGAGATAACACATGCAGCTCCACATGAGTCTTATTATATAAAATGCAGTTACAGAATAACGAATGCTTGTCGAAGTGACCAAGGTTTCTTGCTTTAAACCAGGAGAAAGCTTATATTTTTTGGTTAAGTGTGATAAAGTATAATTACAATGTACCATTACATTAAGAGCAGCAAAATTAGATAAAAGGCTATACCAAAACAGGTTATAACACAGAAAATGTGAGTTCTAAAATGAAGTTAGTGTTAACACATAGAAGTTGTTTCTAGGGAGCTTTTAGCTATGATGAAATTTATTCAGGAGTAATTGATTATATGCTTACACTTAGTTGATTAAAATGGTTGTTTTTTCTTTGATCATTTAGTAGAATAAGTGCTTATGATGATTTTTCTTGTGAAAGGTGACTTTAGGTCAGAGCTACGTGCAGCTGCAACAGTACAGGATGTTGAATAGAGTGAACAACAGGAAACATGTGTGAAAGCAGCGCTTTAAGACTGTTAAAATGCTGTAGATTGAGATGAGTGAAGTTTAAGACTATATATGAACAAAAGTTAGGAGTTCAAAACATAATTAGGTTCATGCTTTTGAATAAAGAGAAAATTGACGAACATAAGTCAGGGGAAGCATAGTATGGAGAACGTGTTTTTTATCCCTTACAGTTAAGGTGAATCTACTCTTAGACTAGGATCTACTCTTAGAATTCTTAATTTCGGTCATGCTTTCTTTATCTGTTTTGGTGGGCATTTTGGTCACTTGTGGTTGTTGTCTCTTTCCTTGTGCCAGAGGTTTGATAGAGAAGGTGATTACAAGGGCAGTGGACCCGGGAGCTGTGGCTCCTATGTCCATGATGCCATTGATGGACATGCAAGGAGGCATGTGGGTTGAGGAGTGACACAACAGCCAGTGTGGAATTGAAAGGAATTGTAAGGAAGGAAGTATTATTTTTCTGTTATTTTTATTATTTTTTGAAGTATTGATATTGTATTCATAGGTTAAACATATTGGCACCCAATTAATTAGTCTTTAGTACAGGTCCAGTGAGAACCACTTTAAACTGTGGAGTTGAATCTATAACCCGAAATGCTTTTGAATGCTTTTATAATCTTAAATGTTTATATGCAGACTGCATTGTGACAGGAAGTATACTCTGTGCCAAAATGAGACAGGAAACTACATGTTTGCAGGGCAAGCTTTGCAGAAGTGAAACTGAAAGCAGAGTCTGAGTGCAAGTTATTTTGAGCAGGTTATTTTATTATGCATCTACATCTTTTGATTAAGCTTTTAGTAGTGGTTCTTTATTAAAACATTTATTCAATGGATTATATATACATAGTTTCAGTTAGGTTACTGTGCACATGCTGCATTTTCTTGCCTGTATAAGTTTCAGTTTAGGACGTGCTGCTGATGTCTCAGACGATAAGCGGGCGTCCGCCACCGACAGGAAGCACCTGCCGTGGAATGGAGACAATGTTCTTTTAAACTGTGTTAAAAGTTAACAGAACATTTGTGGTTTTGAGTTGACGTATCCATGTATTTGTGAACGCAATGAGGGGGCGTTAAACCCCGATGCTATAAGACGATTGTCTTGTGTATTTTTGAGCGGAGATCTACAGCTGATGTTGCTGTGTACATCTTCCCACGCTGCGTGTTTCATTAAAATCTTCGTTTGACTCCACCTGACAGGGTCAGTGTGTTATTCCGATCTCCTCCATCTCTCTCTCCTCAAAATGGACCTTAACAAGAGGGTGAAGAGGAAGGGGGAGAGGACAGTCCCCTGTGGTGCCCCTGTGTTGCTGATTACCTTGTCAGACACACACTGTGGGAGACGTACATATCGTGGTCTTCTTGTCAGGTAATCAACAATCCAGGACACCAGAGAAGCAGGGTTAGTGATGTCTTCCACATCACTGGGACCCTCTGCAGACTCAAACTCAGCATAAACAGTTTATGAAAGACTCCACACAGCTGGGGGGCACAGGCCTTGAGGACGCGGGGACTCACTCCGTCTGGTCCAGCAGACTTGCCTGAGTGAAGTCTCCTCATTTGCCTCTCAACCTGGTATAGGGCTTTGGAGCGTGATGTCACAGGGGTGGGCGTGGAAAGGATTTTGGCCCGATCCGCCATTTTCGGGGTCTAGCAAGTGAAAAGGGAGCGAAGGCACACACAACAGCCATGGTTCGTATTTGCTGTGCGGTCGGCTGCGATGCTCGATCGCACGACCGGCAAGAGAATAAGCTTGAAAAGGGTTTATCTTTTCATTCTTTCCCAACCTGGAAGCAACATGAGGCAGCTCGTGTATCGATGTTACCAAACTAAGGCGTCTAGCCTGGATAGCAGCTGTGAGACGAGCTGATATCCAGTTCTCTTCCATCTCCAAATATCTGTTGGTGCTCCAGACATTTTCATTCCGGTAAGTTCTAAATATGTTCATATCACTCTTTATAGCCTATTAGTTTTATTTTCGATGCCCTCTGAGGTCATAGCAAATTAGTACAAACATCCTACTGAGTGATTTTGCAGAACTACCTTCTATTTATAGAGTTGCTAATTATTTGGCATTATTGCAGAAAACCAGCCTATGAAATGGATGAAACACATCGTGACTGGGTTCCAGCGCTACACAAGGGACCTGCTTCAAACATACCACCATGCCAATCAGGTTACTTCTTCCATGTGAGGGTGAAGAGGTGACCCTTCTGGATAAGATGGTGAAGGTTTGCTGCATTTGTTGAACAGTGTTGTAGTAAAACCAGGGAAAATGAAACTTGCTCCTGTTAAATATTCTTAAGTCTTTTGCTGTATAAATAGTGGTTTTTTTTTTTTCAAAAGATACAGTAAATAATGTTAGTAGTGGGTGATATCATGTAAACACTGTCATGATTTTATGTAAACATTTTGTCTTTTGTAAACTATAAATGACATGGATTCTACATTGTAACTGATGTGATGTTCTATAAAGTGGTTTTAATAATAAAAAAGAGGCAAAAATTTGTTTGTTTCTTTATTCAATTTTTGAACAGTGGTAGTCAGTCAGTACATATTCAGTAAATGCAAATTATTTACATGGCAGTGCACTTCAGGCATAAATCTAGACCCCTAGACAAAACATTATGGCATTATAGCGATGACAACTCCTCCACAGTAGCAGGTGGGATTTTTCTTTTTTGAGGACGGCTCCTTTTACCTTTCACTACGGATGGTCTGTTTATGTTTTGATCAAGAGCCTTTTTTTGGGCAGCTGAAGAGGAGAAGTCTATCTTATGGCCAACCTCTGACTGTATCTTGGTCACATAACCCAGCAAAACCCAGTATGGAGGTTCATCTGTAACAGGCCTTGTGCCACGGATCAACACTGTTGCTTCTACATTAAACAGAAGAGCAGCGACATGGGTGCAGGTCTCCACAACTCCGGCCATACAGGTGCAGTGGGCGGCTTCAACCTTCCCTGTGATGCTCACAGTGACCCATGGCTGCAATGCTGGTTCATTCAGTCTTTGAGAGTGCAGCACCTGAAACACACACAGACAAAGTTCAATTAAAGACAAGAACTATGTGTTTTATCTACTTTATCATAAATGTAACAAAGTGTTTAGAAAGTTAGCACATACATGTAATTTTTCATTTCTTTGTGTGTCCATCTATAGAACGCTGCATTTTATAGGGTAAATCTGCCTGTTCTCTGTCAGAAACCTGCCTGCAGAAAATGAACCTAAAGTATGTAATGCAAGGATGTAATCACTTTAGAGATGGAGAAAGCATAAAGTGACAATTATGAATCACTTAATATGATAAGGAGATTCTGCAGGTCATTAATCAATGTATAAAATTAAAATAAAATGTATTTTTAGTGACACGATACAAATATTGAAGCAAGATCTATAATTAGAATGATTTATAATAAATATGAATAAATCAGTGCAATTTCTTTAACCATAAAGAATAACTAAGTCCTTCAGGACAATGTCACATCAATGCACTGAACTCACTATGTTATCCCTCTAACAGCCTCCACATGTTCTCACTGTAATTTCCCCTCATGAATGAATTTATGCTGCCCTAATCTGAATGTTTGCAGGGAAATCAAACGCATTTCACACGCAGTACTCGAGCTGACTTACCTTTGTTTGAATGACAACTTGTACGCGCTGACTCCACAGATAAGGTACAAAAATATGTCAGGCTATAGCGGTTGCTCTTCAGGGTTTCTACTCCACGGCAGTGTTTCATACGGGTCCACATTTCCAATGCACGCAATTTTCTGCAAGTACCGCTGCTTCGCCTCTGGACGCAATCGGTCTCTATACCGTCCGTTTTCTTTGGAGCTGCTTTTAAGCATGATTCTTGTCGTCGTCGTTCCAACACTGTGTCTCTTTTGATTTGTAGACCCCGAAAATGGCGCCGCGCTCCGCGGCGTGACGTCAACTCCAAAGCCCTATTGAGTGAAGGTGATGGGTGGGGGAGGGGTGTCAGGAATCTCACAGGAGGCAACAGCGCCATGTGAAGAGAGGCAGGCACAGTGGTGTGGCTCTGGATTCCAGGCTGATTACAGAGGTTGTGGGGGTGTGAGCAGACACTGTGGTGTCGAATCTATTGAAAAACAGATTAAACTCGTTAGCTCTATCCTCACCTCCCTCAGCTCCCCTGCTGTTGGTTGGCCTGAATCCAGTGATGGTCTTCATGCCCCTCCACACCTCTCTCATGCTGTTCTGCTGGAGTTTCCACTCCAGCTTCCTCCTGTAATTGTCTTTAGCCTCTCTGATCTTGTCCTTTAGTAACACCTGGACCTTCCTCACCTCCTCTTTATTGCCCCCTCTGAAAGCCCTCTTCTTGTCGTTGAGGAGGGCTTTGATGTCCTTAGTCACCCACGGCTTGTTATTTGGGTAACAATGAACAGTCTGTGTTGGAACAATGGAGTCGGTGCAGAAAGTTATGTAGTCTGTGATACACTCAGTAAGCCCATTGATGTCCTCGGCGTGAGGCTCAGAGTGTCTCCCAGTTGGTCACCTCAAAACAGCCCTGTAGTTCCGTTAAGGCCTCCTCTGACCACCTCCTAACACTCCTCGTGGTCACAGGTTCCCTCCTCACAATTGACACATAGCGGGGGGTGAGGTGAATCAGGTTATGATCTGACCTACCAAGTGGGGGGAGGGAGGAGGAGCTGTATGCATCCTTGACATTAGCATACAGTAGGTCTAGGATTTTCTCTGCCCTGGTCGGACAGTCCACATATTGTCTGAATGTTGGTAGTGTATTGTCCAGTGATACATGGTTGAAGTCACCCGAGATCACAATAAAGGCACTCGGGTGCTGAGTCTGTAACCGGGCTATGGCAGAGTGGATAGTGTCACATGCAGCTGTGGGGTTAGCAGAGGGAGGAACATAAACAATACGGCCTGAGTCCAACAGCACACAGTTCAATGTGCGGGCAACAAATCCTTTCTTTGTCGATGAGCAGGAGAAGCTTGTATATTATGCAGAATTTCACAGGAAGCCAGTGACGTTCCAGAGGAACAGGGGTGATGTGCTAGTAGGAGAGGGTTCTGGTAATAGTGCGGGCAGGAGAATTTTGAAGCAGTTGAAGCTCATGGAGGGTGTTTTGGGGAGACCATGCAAGAGAGAATTACAATAGTCAATACAGGAGGTAATGGGACTATGGACAAGAATGGACCTCATTGAGCTTAAGTAACCAGTATTTCAATTATATGCATTCTATAATAGAAGAAGGTGGGAGGGAGGAATGAGGAGTGCAGGAGAGATAAAACTGGGTTTCATTAGCATCAGCAGTGAAAGTAAAGTTCCAATTTACAGAAAATGGTATCAAGAGATAGAATGTATATTATGAAAAGAAGAGGATGTAAGACTGAACCTTGGGGTATGCCAGAAGTGACTGGGAATAGATGAGAGTGGAAGGAGTTAAGTTGAATAAACGGGGAGCGGTGAGGGAAATACGATTGGAACCAGGCTAGGGGTGTGTCGGAGATGTCAAAAGAGAAAAGTCTGTTTAGAAGGATAGAGTGAGAGATGGTGTTGAAGGCTCAACTCAGATGCAAAAGGCACCTCTGTGTGCCGGGAACCAGAGGTAACAGGGGCAATGGAGGAGGAGTAGGTACCAATCATGACAGAAAAAGAGGTTTCTGATACATAGGATTTAAACCAGCTAAGGGCACTACCCTTGATGCCCACCAGATGCTCAAGCCTCTTTAAAAGGAAATTATGGTCCATCAAATCAAAAGCAGAGTACAAATCAAGCAAAACTATGACCACAGGACGCTGCGAGTCAGCAATTGACAGAACGTCATTAAAGACTCTCAATAATGCAGTTTCTGTGCTATGGCATGGCTTAAACCATGACTGAAAATTTCCCCTGATATTATTTGCATCCAAATAAGTTTGAAGTTGGGAATTGAACAATCTTCTCTAGGATTTTAGATAGAAATGGGAGTTTGGAAATCGGTCTAAAGTTAGTGGGATCATTCTGATCAAGGCAGTTCTTTTTGAGTATAAGTTGTACTACAGCATGTTTAAGGGCAGTAGGAACACAGCGCGATAACAATAAGAAGTTCATTACTGATAAAATACAAGGGCCGATAATGTCAAATCCATCTTCAATAAAGTGAGATGGAAGGATGTCATAAACAGTGTTTGGGTTTGGAGTTTGTTAAACAGAAAATTAACCAGATTACGGCAAGCTCACAAAGGTTACTTTAGGCTATTTACCTTACATTATAAAGCACCTTGAGGCAAGTGTTGCTGTGATTTGGTGCTATGTGAGTAAAGATGAATTGAAATTAAATTTAGCAGCACCCTCTCCTGTTAAGGAGTACTTACAGTTTGCCTTTGATAGAATAAAGAATGATTCTGTCATCTACAATAAATTATGATTCACATTGTCTTTTAAGAAGCATATTTACTGTAATGTCAAAAAAAGGAAACTTTTATTAGGATTTATTTTTTTCAATAAGTCCTGTATTTCTTTTTTATGTATAACAGAAATTCGGGTAGACAATGTTTTTGCCAGTCATAGATAATGGCGATGCATTGTGTATCAATATCCGACATGTGAAGACAATGAACCGAAGCAGTGTGTATGAGGGGCCATGGAGCTTTGTGATCAGTCGCAGTCCTCTTTCTCGCAAATGTGCACTTTATTTTAAAGTTAATTGGACTTCCTTATTAAGAAAGGAGACAATAAAGAATTAAAACCGATAAGGTTTGATATATATTTTATTCACACGTGCATATGGTTCCCCGCTCTCCCATGCATCACAGTGAAGACATAGACTACAGACCTTCCATTTATACATATATACTGGCTGTTGCTACATACAATTGATTACCACATATGTAAACAATTCAGAGAGACTCTTTTACTGAGTCACTTTTAGATTTACTCGTGCCATTGCAGAACATTTTAAGTTGCAGAGTATACTTGTGTCACTTTCACTTACAATATAATACAATCACATATCTTAGGGAATCTTTATTATTACAGAAATCAGAGCCACGTGTGATCTGCAAGCAACCCCAATGTTAGGAGCTCATTTTCAGCTTATCAAGTTATGCTTTTTTAATTTGTGTTCAGCCTGTTTCTACAGTGTTTGTGTGAGTCTTTGTGTCTCTCTACCTCTGTGTTTGATTATTTCAAGTTAACAATCACAGGAAATTGTCGTGTAATTGATGTCTCTGTCCGTGACATGTGCCCCCCCCCACACACACACACACACAATTTTTTTGCTGTGGTCCCCTCTTTAAAAAATGGCAGTTAAAAAGCAAACCAAAAAATGATTCTGCTACACATAACACCAAGTTAACGCTATAGTTATTGTGATTTAGCCTGGGAGTAAAAGTGGTTAAATGTTTCCACTAATGATATTGTAGAATTTAAGAAATTACAAATATTTTTTTTAATTTAAAATTCCAGTTAAAGGCTTATAGAATTATTACAATTTTAAATGTAAAACACACAAACAGTATAAATCAAATGTGCCCGTTTTGGATAACATAGACAAATTTCTTGTGATTTCCAACATGTATATTTCTGATGTCAATTTTTTTTGTTTGTTTTTTCTTTTTTTAAAATTTGCTTCCTTTACATTGTAAAACAAGTCTTGAGGTCTTGAGGGAAAAAGTCCCAAACATCCATCCCTGTAATGTGATTCTGCCAGTCAGGCTGAAGAGGAGGATTATTCAAAGCCATCAAGCATCCCAACCAGTAGCATTCAGAGACCAAAAACTCCTCTATCACATGCGGAGAGCACTGAGCTTCATATTCAACTAGAGGAGTCTGAAGGAGAAAAATTATTGCTGTAATTTTACATTTTGTCCTGTAAAATTATGTTTATTCATGCTTTTCTTTCATTTAATCCTCAAACACTTCTATGTACTGTTCAGTGTGAAAAACTGGAATGTACATCACACAAACCTTCAGGAAATCATCTTTGCTGCTGCAATAAAGAGACATCTGAAGATTTTGAATTGCTGACTGTCTGTACTGCCTAACCTGGAAGAAGAAAAAAAAATACTTATTGAAGTATAATTACATAGTTTAACTCATCCAGTTTTAGACGACACTCCTTCTAATCCAGTACCTTGTGAGGGGTCAGTCCGCTGCTGGATTCAATCAGTCCAACCACTTCTTCAATCTGCTGCTTCTTTTTTCCCATTTCATCTGTTGCATCGTTGAACATTTTCTATAATCATACATTTTTAAATGTAATAATTTTTTTTGTTAAGAAATAATATAATCTATGTCTGTTTTTTGTTTGTTTTTTGTTTTTGTTTTTTGTTTTTTAAATGTAATGAATACACTAGTAAAAAAGGTCATTCATGAATCGTACATTACCTGAATCAGAGCCTTGGTATTTTCTGGGTTCATGTTGTTGGATTTAAGACAGTCTTTAATTTTCGGCCACTGCAGCAGTCTCACTTTACAATATATCTCAGTTAGTTTGCTTTCACTGACTGGGTTGTTCAAGCTCTCAGTGTCTCCTGCTTTTACTGAAACTCCCACCTCTGGTGCCAATCTATTCAAAACATAAGTGTTAAACTAACATTTAAATCAAGAAAAACTGCTAATTAGAATACAAATATTTTAGTTTTATCATTGTCTTGGTTATTGAATGATTTCAGTTTTTTCTCTTTTTGTTTCAGTGCAGTCCAACTTGCTGAGGGCATATTGCAGAAAAAGTTTGGTATTACTGAACAAACAAGGGGTATTGAATTAACTCACTAGGTAAATTATTCCCTGTGCATTTAAATAATGTTGCATTAATGTTTAGGACAACGTAAAAATAATTTTTGGTTGTGAGATCATGCCTCAGCTTTAATGCAATCCCTATCACGATTCAGCTGTGCAGCAGGTGGGAAAAGGACCCAAACACAGACTCACAGAGACAAGACTTGAAACATAGTGTGGTGGCAGATTTCTTTTCTCATGTATTAATCACATATTTAATCATATCGCATTAGTTATAATAATATCACTTTCTTACTTTACCATAGTAGGAGCACTCCTGTCACTAGTTTACATGCAAGTGGAAAGTTAACACAGTGAGGTCATTGTAAGGGGAGACATTAAACAGATAGTGAGGCTCCTTCTGCTTATCAGGGATGCAAATCCTTAGGTGCCGGCCAAGCAGAAAACAAGGTCATAATTCTCTCTGTGAGGGAGGAGGTACAGCCTCCCGTGAGAGGGGGGTAAGACATGTAAGAGTTTGAGGAATGTTCTTTGTCTGTGTGTCTGTAAATAAGTTGTAAGGATGGTGGCCACAATTCAGAGATGGTCCTGGTGTTTCACTGGGATGCTCTCTCCACATTGCAATGTGTTTATTAAACCCACTTTGAATCAAGCTCACTGGGTGTGTTGCAGGTTATTGTTAAATTTTCCACAACAATTGTGTTATTAGCGGAAAATGGACTTTTGCAGCATAACTAAGGGAAGATTCAGGGTCACCTGGTCCAGCCCTAACTATATGCTTTAGCAAAAAGGAAAGTTTTAAGCCTAATCTTGAAAGTAGAGATAGTGTCTGTCTCCTGAATCCAAAATGGAAGCTGGTTCCACAGAAGAGGGGCCTGAAAACTGAAGGCTCTGCCTCCCATTCTACTTTTAAATACTCTAGGAACAGCAAGTAGGCCTGCAGAGCGAGAGCGAAGTGCTCTAATAGGGTGATATGGTACTACAAGGTCATTAAGATAAGGGGCCTAATTATTTAAGACCTTGTATGTGAGGAGCAGGATTTTGAATTCAAATCTGGATTTGACAGGAAGCCAATGAAGGGAAGCCAAAACAGGAGAAATCTGCTCTCTCTTTCTAGTCCCTGTCAGTACTCTTGCTGCAGCATTTTTGATTAGCTGAAGGCTTTTCAGGGAGCTTTTAGGACAGCCTGATAATAAAGAATTACAGTAGTCCATACATGAACTAGTTTTTCAGCGTCACTAAGAGACAGGATATTTCTAATTTTAGAGATGTTGCCCAAATGGAAGAAAGCAGTCTTACACATTTTTTCAATATGTGTATTGAAGGACATGTCCTGGTCAAAAATGACTCCAAGGTTCCTCACAGTGTTACTGGAGGCCAAGATAATGCCATCCAGAGTAAGAATCTGCTTAGATACCATATTTCTAAGATTTTCATGGCCGAGTACAATAACCTCAGTTTTATCTGAATTAAGAAGGAGAAAGTTAGTGGCCATCCAGGTCTTTATGTCTTTAAGACATTCCTGCAGTTTAACTAATTGGTGTGTGTTACCTGGCTTCATGGACAGATAGAGCTGCGTGTCATCTGCATAGCAATGAAAATTTATGCTATGTCTTCTAATGATGCTGCCTAGGGGAAGCATGTATAATGTAAATAGAATTGGTCCTAGCACTGAACCCTGAGGAACACCATAATAGACCTTAGAGTGTGAAGAGGACTCTTCATTTACTTGAACAAATTGGAGTCTATCAGATAGATATGATACAAACCACTGCAGTGCAGTACCTGTAATACCTACAGCATGTTCTAATCGCTCTAATAGGATATTATGGTCAACGGTATCAAATGCAGCACTGAGGTCTAGCAGGACAAGCACAGAGATGAGTCCACTGTCAGAGGCCATAAGAAGATCATTTGTAACCTTCACTAAAGCTGTTTCTGTGCCGTGATGAGCTCTGAAACCTGACTGAAACTCTTCAAATAAGCCATTCCTCTGCAGATGATCTGTTAGCTGTTTGACAACTACTCTTTCAAGGATGTTTGATATGAAAGGAAGGTTGGAGATTGGCCTATAATTAGCTAAGACAGCTGGGTCTAGAGATGCTTTTTGAGTAAAGGTTTAACTACAGCCAGCTTGAAGGCCTCTGGTACATAGCCGATTATTAGAGATAGGTTGATCATATTTAAGATTGAAGAATGAATTAATGGCAGGACTTCTTTGAGCAGTTTTGTAGGAATGGTGTCTAAAAGACACGTTGATGGTTTGGAGGAAGTAATTAAAAAAGTTTACTCAGAAAGATCAATTGGAGAAAAAGAGTCTAAATGAATATCAATGGTACTAAAAGTAGCTGTAGATAATATTACATCTTTGAGATGATTATGGGTAATTTTTTCTTTAATAATTAAAATTTTATTTGTGAAGATGTTCATGAAGTCATTAGTAGCTAATGTTAAAGGGATGTTTGGCTCAACAGCACTCAACTGACTTTTTGTCACTACAGCTAAAGGAGGCCGAGGAGTAACTAAACATCTGACACAATGAATAGGAAAGTGCAGGAGGAACAGGTGAAGAGGCCATGCTCCTAGCGAGTCGGCTACGAGCAAAGCTAAGCTAGTGAAACAGTAGAGACACAGTGAGTGACTACTTTGGCTATAAAGTAGTGAGTGAGTACACAGAGAGTGTGCTTCGGATGAAGCATGTGAAGATTATACTATAAGAAAATAAGGTATCTAAAAGTTTTTCATTAAATATCTAAGCAGATAAGCTACTCAAAAACAACACTGTGTGTTGGAACTGGAAGACGAAGTGATGTTTATGTTTTTGGTCACACAGAAGAAGCAGTTGAAAGTAGCTGAACATGTTTAAAATGTACATTGAATTTCCTTTAGTCATTACTCAGCTTTTTTAAGAGTCAGAAAAAATCTGAATGAATATTAAAAGTTCGTATTCTTTTAATCACTGAATGATTGAAATGTGGGTGAATCCAAGTTTTAATCATCTAGTCAGCAAAGGTGCTTCTAAAAGTCATCATCTCACTCGAACTGGCCAGATCTGAACCACCTGTATTCAGAAGACAAATCCACCAAACAGTGTGCTATTTATGTTTGTGCTTTCAAAAATGTGGTGCAATTTAAAAAAGTGTGGTCAATCCTGCTGTTGAAGGAAACACCTGACTGAAAATACAGTGTATTTCTAAGGGTCAGTTAGAAGGTTCTCCCTTCACTTGGACCCACACAGATTAAAACGTTTATATGTCTGATCTTTGGAAGACACACTTTTGAGGGTGAAATGATGCCTATACACTTAGACTTAGATACTTTTTTTAGAGCAAATTCTGTGCATACAGCAGCAATTGAAACAGAGGTTTTTAAGATTAGTCTTAGCAGAGTGACAGAGAGAGCTCATTAAACAGACAGGTGTGAGCCTGGTTGCTATACCATCTCCAGTCACCAGACACACACATGCACACAGACAAACAGAAAGATATGTGCACATCTGCTGCTTCTTTAAATAAAAAGAAAAGTAACATGGAAATAAATGCTTCCCAAAAGAAAATTAGAAGTCGCTTTTCGAAAATCCTTTCACCGTGAGTGCCAGCAATGTCTAGTCTACAAAATTTTCAGTTTTCATGACTGTGGAGTTTATTATATCGATGTGGTGACAGTGTAATGATAGCCTGTACCTCTGATTTTTGGTGGATGAATTTTGGGAGCACTCTTTGGAAGACTTGGATAGAGGAGGTTGCGCATTGGTGACATTTATGAAACAACCATAATATCCATTAGAATAAAAATGATGTTGAATGAAAGAGGGCAGCGATGGCTACGTTTTTAAGGTAAAATGATGGCTGTCAACCAAATGCTGTGGACACAGCAGCAGTTTAAAGAGAACATTTTAAGATAAGCTTTTTTTCCTGCTCCCACTCTGGCAGCGGAACTGTCTCACTCTAACCACCAGCATTCCATCCCATACACACCCATTATAAACTCTGAAACAGGCAAAAAAAAAAAAAAGAATGAAACTTAAACTGGAGCTGAAAAAAAGGTTTAAATGATACTGAAAAGATAAATACAAGCTGTAACGTTCAATGTCTTGTCTTCATTTTAAAGTTTGAATGGTGTCTGTTGGTCAGTGTATTTGGTAGTTAGAATTGAAAGATGAGCAAGTTGAATGGGGATTTGAAGGGTTCTCCCATTGAAATACATTATACATTTTTGTTGACTAAAGTAGAATAAATATATAAGCTAAAAATGAGAAGTTGAGTGGTGTAGTAGTTAAGTAGTAGTTTGGTGTAGTAGTTAAGAAGTAGTTATAGGCCACAAAATGTATGGAAGCAACAAGAGTAAAGCATAAAGAATAAAGAGAAGAAGGAAATCTATACTTATTGTTTCCATAGTAGCAAATATATAAATAGTAGCTTTACAGCATTAAATAATAAAGTATAAAGAAAAAGAGAAAATCAATAGTGTAAATGCCTTACAGGCCCTAACTCCTTTAAAAATATTTTTGAAATGTGAGGATCCCGAGGACTTGTTCTACACAACAGTGTGTTCTTTATGTTTGAATTGAATGTGAATCTGTGTACTTAATTATCTCGATATTTACATTTTTAAAATGTATATCCAGGAGTTTAAATGTTTACAGCTGTGTAAACAATTTATCCACAAAAAATAAATAAATAAAGTGATCAGTTATATAAACAGTAGCTATTGCAAAAATACTTTTCTTTTAAACGTAATTGATTCAAACTGAATTACAACAGTAATGTCAATGGTGAGAAAATACCCCTTTCAAATATAGATGGACTTACATTTCCTTGTTGAGTTTGTCATTGTAAAATGTCTTCATCTCTTTAAACCTGTGTTAAAACATCATAAACAGTGAAATTGTTTAAAGCTTTAAAAACAGAGACATTATTTCAAATTGGAATCCTGCTCCAAAATATTTCAGCGTCGTAACCTAACATATACATCGCAGTGAAATATACTGATTCAGCTCGTGCATGTACAGTACCTTTGTTTGACTGATTTAAGTTCTTCATCTTTTGCTTTCAGAGCAGATCTGTGTGGAAACAATGCAGCCTGAGTAATAGCTTCATTTTCATAAAGCAATGGATACCCAGTTGGGCGGTCTCTGTTTCTTTTAACCTTACTCTTGTGTTAGCTTTCTATTATCATCTCTCATGTTAACGGGTGGGTTTTGAACCGTGAATTAAATCAGCTATAAAATGCACTAAAAACAATAAGTTATCATCCAATTTGTTTCTCATCTCTTGGTTAACTTGTTAGGCTTCCTTATCCATAAAGAGAGTAATAGCTTCATTTTAATTAAGCAATGTACAACCAGGTGGGCAGTCTTTGTATCTTTTAAGCTAATGTTTATTCAATCAAAGCTAATGAAACTTTTAAGAGTATCAAGGCTAGTGCTGTGGGGAAGGCCAGAAGGAGGACCCAAGTGCAGGACTCACAGAGAGAAGGTTAACTCAAGGTGCAGCTTTATTCGCTAGGGGAAAACGTCTCATCAAAGGAACAAACTTTACAAAATGAATGAAAACCTCAAACGTGAAACATCAATCTAAACTGACACTGGAAACTAGGAAACATGGACTCAGAACATGATGGGAGAAAACACAGCGCAAAGAGAGTGTCCATGAAAGTTAACAACACAACAGCAAGCAGCAAATGACAAAAGACTAAAATACCCAGGAGTAAACAGGGAACAGGGGGTGGGAGGGAAACACAGCTGGGACAAATTAAGCAGAACAAGACAAGGGATGCAAAACTAAATACTAACAAAGGACACGAGATTATCAAAGTAAAACAGGAAATGTGACAGCACACACAGACTCAGAGACATGAAGTTCACACTGGCAAAACTGATATGATACAGAGGGAGCATGGGAACAAAAACCTAAAAACTAAAAAAATCTCAAAAAAACATAACAAGAGCTAAACCGAAACATAAGATAATATCATTCAAAACAAAAACACTGAGTCATCAGACTCATGACCATGACAAAGAACTTGACAGTACACATTTCAAATGCCACAAAAAAGAACTCAAATAACAAATAATAATATTTTATGTGCTACTGTAACTTTGAGAAAAAGACTTACCTTTCCTTGTTGAGTTTGTCTTTGTAAAATGTCTCCATCTCTGTAAAGCTGTGTTTAAACATAAAAAGCAGTTATTTGGTTGAAAGCTATCAAAACAGAGACATGATTTCAAATTGGAATCCTGCTCCAAAATATTTCAGCTTTGTAACCTAACATATACAACACAGTGAAATATATTGATTCAGCTCGTGCATGTACAGTACCTTTGTTTGACTGATTTAAGT
>CAKLIZ010000779.1:72353-89419 GCA_922035795.1 Oreochromis mossambicus | reverse complement strand
ATAAGAAGATCATTTGTAACCTTCACTAAAGCTGTTTCTGTGCTGGGCTCTGAAACAAGCTCACACCACCTGGCATGCCCAGACAGGCTCCCATCCAAGTCCTATCCGAGCCCAACCCTGCTTAGCTTTTGAGATCAGACGAGATCGGATATGCTCAGGGTGGTGTAGCGGTAGACTACTGTTCCCATAAGGCTGTGTGTGGGGGAACTTCCGGGTTACGAGTAAAGTTGGTAAACATCACCCGAACGCGCTGCGTCCAGTGTCATCATTTATACGTGGTGTCAGAAGTGCGAACGGCGGTCTCCACAGTATTTTTGAGTACAGTACGGTGCAGTTAACTGCGAGAGAAGTTTTCGCATCGGTAACCCAAACAAGACCGGAATGCAGGTGAAGCGCGGCTGAGGCTGTTACCGGCGCTAGCAACAAGGCGCGTGTGCGCGCTCGGTCGAGCACGAGCCTCACATGTCGGAGGGAGGAGACGGGGTCGGCGCACCGGAAAGCTTGGATTCTGAACGCGAGGAAGCCAGGGATCCACACGTCACGATGGCGACTACGGTACAAATAACACCCCCAGAAACATTTGACTTCTCTCATCCTGCCGAATGGCCAAAGTGGATCAGAAGGTTCGAAAGATTTCGCATTGCAACCGCTCTTGATAACAAATCAGACGAGTATCAAGTTAACGCACTCCTGTACGCTATGGGAGATGCTGCTGATGACGTTTTGGCAGTTTTACCACTGTGCGATGCAGATAAAAAGAAATATGCAACCGTCAAAGAGGCATTTGACAAACATTACGTAGGAATACACAACGTAATTTTTGAAAGAGCACAGTTTAACTCCAGACGGCAACAGGATGGGGAAAGTACAGAGTCGTTCATCACTGCTGTGCACAAACTTGCAGAAAATTGTGCATTTGGAGCACTCAAAGACGAACTCATAAGGGACAGAATTGTGGTTGGCAAAAGACTGTCTGAGCAGCTGCAAATGGACTCAGAGTTGACTCTTGCTAAAGCCATTGAGAAAGTTAGGCAGAGCGAAACGGTAAAGAAACAACAATCAATACTTCACAGCAGCGCGGCAGTGGAGAAAACACTGAACATGGACACAATATGGACAAATACAAAACGCAGGAAAACGCAGACGTGGCAGAAGAAAGAACAAAAGCCAATCAAGCAAAGTGAAAAGGAATGTGGCCGCTGTGGTCGCAAGAACAAACACTCATGGAAAGAATGTCCAGCCAAAGAGGTACAGTGTCGAAAATGTCAGAAAAAAGGACACTTTGCTGTGGTCTGTCGCAGTAGTGAAGCTGCAGCGCTACGCGAAGTGACAGAAAAACAAAAAGACACAGAGAGCGAGGATTGTGTGTTCTTGGGAGAAATAGAGACTGAGAGGTCACAGCCCCGGGTGCAAAAGGTCAAGTTAAATGGGGAAAATGTATATTTTAAACTCGACACAGGGGCGGATGTTACGTCTATTCCAGAGGGTTTGTACAGTCCAGACAGAGATGGTAAGCTGCAGAGACCCAGAAAGAAGTTACTAGGTCCAGGCAGTAGCCCACTCAATGTTAAAGGCTGCTTCGAGGCACAGCTAGCAGTGAAAGGGCGCAGTGTTTCTCAAGACGTCTACCTTGTGTCAGGTCTAGTTCAGCCACTATTAAGCAGGCCAGCGTGTGAGGCTCTGGGTCTGAGTAAGCACAATAACGGAATCGGTGACAGATTTCAGGGCAGCATACCCAGATGTTTTTAAAGGTTTAGGCATGTTGAAAGAGCCTTACCACATTGAGCTAGAGCAAGGAGCTGTACCAATAGCCCTATCTGCCCCAAGACGTGTTCCTCTTCCCCTCAGAGATGCAGTGAGAAACGAGCTGCACAGAATGGAAAAAAATGGGAGTTATCTCCAAAGTCACTGAGCCTACAGAGTGGTGTTCAGGCATGGTAGTGATCCCCAGACCAGCAGGAAAGCCCCCCAGAATATGTGTGGACCTCACACCCCTGAACACAGTAGTCAAAAGAGAAAGGCACATCCTCCCAGCAGTAGATCAAACACTCGCGATGATGAAAGATGCTAAAGTGTTCACAAAGCTCGACGCCCGGTCTGGATTCTGGCAAATTCCGCTCACGCCAGAGTCAAGGCCACTCACTACCTTCATCACGCCTTTTGGAATGTTTCAGTTCAACCGCCTTCCTTTTGGCATTGCATCGGCGCCGGAACATTTCCAAAGGCTAATGTCACAGATGCTGGAAGATTTTGAAGGGGTGATTTGTCATGTCGATGATGTGCTTGTATATGGCAGAGACAGGCAGGAGCACGACCAGAGGTTGCACTGTGTTCTCCAAAAGTTTCAGAAGGAGGGTCTCACTCTGAATGAGAAGTGTGAGTTTGCTAAAAGTCAAATAATCTTTGTGGGACACAAAGTGTCAGCAAAAGGCATTGAGGCTGATCCCAACAAGGTAACAGCAATCCAGCAGCTGCCGCAGCCTCAGAGTGTGGAAGATGTGCGCCGTCTCTTGGGCATGGCCAACTATCTTGCCAAGTTCATGCCACAACTAGCCACAATCACCACACCATTAAAAGAACTGCTAAAAGACAGAAACGAGTGGATGTGGGCGGAGCCACAGGAAACAGCGTTTCAGAGACTAAAAGGCATATTAAGCTCTCCAGAAGTGCTTGCTCAGTACTCCAACTCAGCAGATACACGAGTCGCTGCAGATGCATCGCCATACGGTATCGGGGCTGTTCTCACCCAGAAACAGTCTGACAACTCCTGGCGACCAGTCACATATATCTCAAGAGGTCTCACAGACACAGAGAAATGCTATGCGCAGATAGAAAAGGAAGCGCTCGCTGTAACGTGGGCGTGTGAACGACTGTCATCTTACCTCATGGGCCTACAGTTCACTACAGATCACAAACCCCTGGTCCCTCTTCTGAGCACAAGAGGCCTGGATGATCTGCCTCCACGCATCCTGAGATTCCGCCTCAGGCTGCTGCGCTTTACTTTCACCATTGTCCATGTTCCAGGGAAGAACCTCGTCAGTGCTGATGCCCTCTCACGAGCACCGCTGGCGGGGCCTCCTTCTGCTGGGGATCTTCAGCTGGAAAAAGAGGTGGAGGTTTTCGTGGACTGTGTGGTTTCCCATCTCCCAGCCACAGATAAAAGGCTGGAGGAGATTAAGTTGGCGCAGGAAATGGATGACTTGTGTATAAAGGTGGTGTATCAATGTGGGACAGGCTGGCCAGAAAAAGGTAAACTAGATCCCGAGTTAAACGGGTACTGGCAATACAGAATGGACTTCAATGTAGTTCATGGTCTTCTTATGAAAGGGGAGAGACTTGTGATACCACCTCAAATGAGAGCAGAGTTTTTGTCACGTTTGCATGAAGGCCACCAGGGCATTTCAAAATGCAGGGCCAGAGCAAAAGAGTCGGTGTGGTGGCCGGGCATCTCAACTCAAATACGTCAGATTGTAGACAGGCGCGAAACATGTCAAAAACACAGGTTACAGTGCCGTGAACCAATGCTGGCAACTCCTGTTCCCGACCGCCCATGGCAAAAAGTCGGCATGGATCTGTTCGAGTGGTCAAAGAAACACTTCCTGCTGATTATTGATTTTTTCTCAAGGTACATTGAGATAGCTGAACTGAGACACACAACAGCAGAGGTCACTATTAATGCTATAAAAGAGGCCTTTGCAAGACATGGAGTTGCCGAGACTGTGGTATCGGATAACGGGCTGCAATTTTCATCAGAACAGTTCAAGCACTTTGCCAAAGAGTACCAGTTCACACATGAAACGAGCAGCCCTAGGTACCCTCAAGCCAATGGGGAGGCAGAACGCGCTGTTCGTACAATTAAAGACTTGTGGAAAAAGGACTGTGAGTACAACAGAGCACTGCTAGCGTGCAGGGCCACCCCACTGGAACATGGGCTCTCGCCGGCGCAGTTGCTTATGGAGAGACACCTGCGTACCTCGTTGCCACAAGCTGTGGCAAAGCTGGTGCCAAAGTGGCCTGACCTACAGGCTTTTCGCAAAAAAGATGAGGAGGGGAGGCAAGCAAAACACTACAACTGCAGACATAGAGTCAGACCGCTTCCGGAACTGTCATCAGGACAGAAAGTGTGGATTACCACTGAAGGAACTACTGGAGGAGTAGTTGGACCTGCCAATGCTGCCAGATCTTATGTGGTAGAGACAGACAGGGGTTTTCTGAGGAGAAATAGGAGCCACCTCAGACCAACAGGGACTATTACCAGATCTGGTCGAGTGGTGAGACCTCCTGAAAGACTGGATGTGTAATTCTCTGAAGTTATCCATTCGTGCTCTATTCAAAGAAGGGTTAGGCTGTTAGAGATGTTTACAATAATGTGTTTCGTTTAAATGTAAGTGAACAAATGAGGGACGTGTATAATTTTCACGTTTGATGATGCTCCGCATTTCTGTTCTTGTGAGCTGTTTGAGTCTTTATGAAGTATGTCTTTAGCTAAAAGGAGGAGGTGTAGCGGTAGACTACTGTTCCCATAAGGCTGTGTGCCGGGGAACTTCCGGTTTACGAGTAAAGTTGGTAAACATCACCCGAACGTGCTGCGTCCAGTGTCATCATTTATACGGGTGGTATGGCCATAAGCTGCTTACCTCCCAGCCCATTATTCCCTCAGTGGGCTGGTTTCAGTCATTATGCAAATGTACTGTTTATAAGGTTTGGGGAAACCTGCAGTCAGCTGAGACTGAAGAAGTCACTTGGATGAGTGACAAAACGTTTCTCCCACTGAAAACGCTACATCTACATGAACAGAATCAACTGTTTGGGATTTCCTTACCTGGATGATTGAGCATACATCAAGATATTTATTCACTAAATTAATTGGTAGGTTAATCACTGATTATGTTTTAAGGCTACGCCTATTTACCATCAGTTGCAGCCCTAAAATAAAGAACGCTTTAAAAATCAATGAAAAAGAAGCAGAACGATAACCACGGTGGCACAGAATGAGCTTTGTGTCCCAGCAGTTACCAAGAAGGGAAGAAGCTGCCCATTAAAGCAACTCACAGCTGACTGAGATGACCATGTTTAACAATAAGAAAAGTAAGAAACATAAGTGCCACAAAAATATGCCAGTATACTCACAAACGAAGAAGTAGTAGATCAAACTGTGAAGGATGTTCATAACGAGGCTGTGATGGTTTACTGTTTCATTAGAGCTCTGTGAAAAATCTCTTGCTTTGACTCCTCTCTCTTTCCGTTCCTCTGAACCCACACGTGGTGGGAGGGACTGTGAAGGACCCAAGAAGAGGATGTGAAGAAACAAACCGACTACGCAGAAACAGAAATGAGTAAGAGGTTTATGCATCAGGGCCTGAGGTTCACTGCTCATTCATGTACCACTTTGCAATTACACAGTTACTGAAAGTGGATCGAAGGGTGGAAACTTCTGCAGTGACAACTTAAAGAGTGAGCATGGGTCCAGCTTGTTCTGCTGTGCAGCACTGGTGTCATGTATAACCAATGCAAAAGCTGTTAGAGAAGGTACCAAGGCCTGTATTCACAAAGCTCCCTGTACTTAAACTAGCTCTCAAGGTTGAAAATCTTACAAAACTCTTAAAATTATCATGTTTTCCATGAATTTCAACTTTAAGTTTAGCCTCAATTCTGTAAAAGGTGAATCCTTGTAGATATTTGCACCCAATAAAGTCAATTAATCATTTTAGATTTCTAGAATCAATCAGAACTAATTTAATCATCAAGACTAATTGAATTGTTAAAGCAGTCCTATCAGTATTTATGGTTCTTAATGTTAAGTCTTTTATGGATTGTCTTTATACATCCAGGTAAGTAAATCCCAAAAGGTTGATTCTGTTCATCTGGATGTAGCGTTTTCCCGCTGAAAACAGATCGATCAGGTCTGTGTCCCGAAATGTTGTGTGCACAAAAAATGAGGTCAGCTGAGAACCGGAGTGACAATCGAGTATGGGATTTTTCTTCCACTGGAATGCTCCAACCTGCTGCTTTCATAGAGGTGTCCCCACTTGCTGATAATTAGACAATCACAGGGCCGGCCCGTGGCATAGGCCGTATAGGCAAATGCTAAGGGCGCCGTCCATCAGGGGGCGCCACGCCAGTGCCACAAATGTTGAAAAAAAAAAGAAAAAAAAAGTTGGTACTATTATTTCTAAATACAAAAAATAATCCCACGTTAATTAAAATGCAAAGTAAAGCTTATTTAATAGAAATATTATTTGTTACAACATTACGCCCCCCCCCTCCCCGCATGGTGCGCCCCCTCCCTTCCCGTATCATGGTTCCTTTTGGACGTCACCACATCAAAAAATCAACACAAGATGTCAAAACGGCCAAAACTGTCAGGTGCCCAGGGAAAAGAGAAAAGAAGAGGAGGAGAAACGAGAAAAAGACAGAGGTAGGTAACGTTAGCCTACATGAAATTATTTGTCTGAATGTGATAGTAACCTAAATTTTTAGCATTAAGCTAATGTTACATGATTCGCTAATTGCTAATCAATAAATAGCTAGTTAACTGTTTTAACGTCAGTTAATATTGTGGAGGGGGCTAAATTGTTATGGAAAATAATAATGTAACGTTAGGTAATTACAGTACTCCCACCTTTCCCACCATTCCTCATTTGTATTCATCTTTTAAGCAGGTGTTTTTTGTTTACATTGTTATTGCCTTCTGGTTAGCTAACGTTTACCCTGCAGGTAATAGTCACTTTTCCACCCCTGTATATATTATAGTTGTAACCCTAGTTGTTAAAGTGCACATCATTAATGTTAATTAAGCAATATCACATGAGAGGGAATGCTGTTTTTTAATATGAGCACTGCTGTGATTCGGTCAAAGATAATCATAACATAACATTCTCATATGATATTATACTGTTACTTTGCATTCTGCTATTCAGCATTTCACTGTAATGATGACAATAAATTGAATCTAATCTAATTTGCATATCAGTTAACATCATACATATATCTCTTTGGTTTTTCATTTATATTATATCATTTCATTTTATTCCTGGAATCATATGTTTTTATTATTAGACTTTAATACTCAGTGGTGTCACATACTCCTCTCTTCAGATGCACTGTTGAAGTTTCTAAATCCCACCCCTGGGCCATCTACCACATCTACCGCTGCTGCCTCCACTTCAGCAGCACAACCCACCAGTGATGCAGCATCAGCAGCACAACCCAGCCATGATGCAGCAGCATCAAGCGGTCTTCCTGTTGCCTCCACCTCAGCAGTACAACCCACCAGTTTTGCAGCAGCATCAAGCGGTGTTCCTGTTGCCTCCACCTCAGCAGCACAACCCAGCAGTGATGCAGCAGCATCAAGCGGTCTTCCTTTATGTATGTAAAATTTATTGTATTTCATATATTCATTTTTTATTTTTTGTATTCATATATTTTTTTATCTTGTTAATTATTCTGATTGTGAATTTGCTTTCTTTAAGTAAAAAAAAAAAAGGTCAAAGACAAAGCTATTCGGTTTCTTGTGAGTACATACACTACACTGCCGATGTAGGGGGGCGCCACCTAAAATCTTGCCTAGGGCGCCAGATTGGTTAGGGCCGGGCCTGCAATCACAATGAAATGCATTTGATTAGCAGTACCTGGCTCCTACTTATCCATTTAATTCCTATGGAAACAGTAATGGTGTAAGGTTTCATACATCTGAATTTTGACTTTATTTTTCTCAGATGAGTAATGCGTTGGTGTAATATGTCATGTTTTGGCGTTGATTTGTGGTTGTATATTAACCTAATTTCGGATCAGCTAAAAAACTGAGCATTTTCAGTTTGCAGTCAGGAGTCAGAGGACTGATGTTTTCTCACGGACTATTTCATTTAAAATACAGGAGAAAGGGGGGGGGGGTCAGCAGCTGCATATGAATATCAGCATGTGAAACTGATTCATGGTTAGAACAAAGAGGAACGGAGCTTATTTTTCGCAGCAATGTTCTCATTTATGTTGTGGTTATTCTTCTGAATTGTAACTTCTCTAGAAGAGGTTGCTGGCATTCATTGAACTTCCAGAATGTTACTTCCTTCATTTTTATTGGGTTTGTAACTTTTTATTTTCTTACAACTTTGAAACTGTTGGCTGTTTTTGAAAGCTACCAAACATTATATCAAGTGTGCTAAAAAATACAACTCCACAAATAATGTGTATCAGACCATAAGATTTTAGTTTGTTCAGTGCTGCAGCACACACAGTGTTCAGGTGATTGTTGTGTTGTCTCTGACATCAGTGCTTTGAGTTCTACACCTCCGCCACTTCCTCCCTCTTCTGAAGGAGCAGCTGCCAACGCCACTGAGAAGCCTATAAAACTGGGGCGGCTACCCAAAGCCCGACGTCACTGTCCCTGGTGTCCTCTACATCCCACTCCTCAGACCCCTCCCATTTCCAGCTTGAGGTAACGTTTCACCTGAAACACCAACAGTTCTCCTCTTGAGGCTCTCCGGGACCAAGGGGCAGCTGAAAACTTAATCGACCAGAACTTAGCTTCTCTACTCCACATCCAACTAAGCCTACCCCATTCAGTTCCAGACACAGCATGTCCATCTGGGACCACTGGGACGAGATCCAGTTTCTCATAGTCTCTGCCACTTCCTCTCCTCTCATTCTGTGCTATTCCTGGCTCTGTTGGCATGACTCCCATATCTCCTCGTCATTGTGTCAGATCTTGGGCTGGGGTCTCCAGTGTCTACATTGTTGCCTCTTTCCTCTTCCAGAGCCCATTGATCTGGACAAGATCCCTCAGGTCTATCACGATCTCGCTGAGATCTTCAGTAAGAAGCGACCCTCTACCTTACCCCAGCATCATTCCTACGACATGGCCATCAAGCTCCTCCCTGGAGCAGTGTGCGTCAGCTTCCGCTCACCTCAGGTGATGTAAGTGTTTCTTCACTTTGTTCATTCTCTCATCTGTGATCAGTGCACTGGATGTTACTAAAGTAACTGCGTTCCTCTTCCAACCCATCGCTAGCCTTTGTCGCATTTGGCTCTAGCCAGCACGCTACACGGGCGGGCCAATTTATAAAAAATCATCCATGCGTTTTTCCCAGATCGTGACATTTATGTGCAATGAATATCATTCGATTTTGTTTCATTACTTAAAAACAATCAAACTGATTTGTTATAAGTGACTTGATTAAAACTTAAGGAACATTTTCACTGTTTAACACACAAACATGACAACACAAACCAGACTGGACCTTCCCTGCTGGCCTCTGCATTGTGCTGGGACATCTTCAACTCTCTGAACTCTTTATATTAAAGCCCTGTGGAGGTTTCAGGTGGAATGAAAATATATTAAAGTTCCTTTAATAACCAATGAGAGAGAAAAAAGAACCTGCTTCCTCTATTCTCCTTAAAGCATTAAAGCACCTATCAGTAAGATTTAAACACCAGATTTAGTCTGAAAAAGTGTTTATTAATGTGTCCTGATGCATGCTCGATCATCCACGTAAGGATCTTCCAGAAAGTTGATTGTGTTCTTTGGGCTGTTGTGTTCTCAGTGGGGGAAACATTTTGTCACTCAAAGTCTCTTCTTCAGTCTCAGCCTGACTTCTCGGAGTGTTCATTCACAGGTCACCATAAACTTAAAATTAATTATAATTAACAGAGTGTTTCAACAAATATAGATTCATCATCACATCTGTTTCTGAGTTCAGATGTTTGGAGAAAATAATATATATACATATATATATATATATATATATGTCAGAGTGGAGGCGTTGTGTCTTTGCCCTCTGTGTGTCTGTGTTTATGTGCTTGTGTGAGTCCTTGTGCCTTGTTTCCCCTCCTTGTGTTTTATCCCATCATGTCTGCTCTCTCTCCCTGTGATCTCTCGTTCCCTGCCGTCTGCCTCTCCTCCACTCCTGCATCATGTTCCTCCATTTCCTGTTTTATTGTGAAGGTCTCATGTTTCTGTGATCATTCTGTTCAGTCTTGTTATGTTTGTGTATGTATGTTACTGTTATTTGTGTCAGCTGTGTTCCTCGTGTGTTATTCTTCTGTGTATTTCTGTCAGCGTCTCCATCGGTCCTGTGTTACAATCTCCCTCGCCCATGGCTGTGTATTTCCCTGTGTGTCTGTTTTTACCATTAGATTCCAGAATTCTGGTTTAGGTTATTTTCCTTGTATCACCTATATGCCAATAAAGCTTTTTTTTTTAGCTTGCTTTTCACCTCCGTGAGTCTGCGTTTGGGTCCTTTCCTGCCTGCTCCACACACCTATTATGACATATTCTCACTACATATAAAATTAGACAAGTGCTACTTATCTAACTTCATCAGTAACAAAACTAATCACTGGGCATGCAGAAATATTACTGAATATGGTCCCTAATCTCATCTTTTCCAGAGTGATAAAATGCATGGAGCTGGGTCTCTCATCAGGCCGAGAGAAGCGCACATGAAATAATAAATAAATCAAACTCTCTGACATCAGTAGATTTAATTTGAAGGATTAAAACTGGTGCAGTGATTTTTACTTCAGGATTCATTCAGAATCTGACAGTGCTGATGTGCGCCAATACTGAAAACTAAACAGAAACACATAATACATCTTCTAGATGCTTATTACTAATATAAACTCAAATAAAGTAGAAAAATACAACAAAATATCAACTAAGCAATCAAATACAACTTAAAACATGTACCTCGCTCCGCGTTCCAAGGGCTGCAATTTGTTAATTTCGTTAGAGTCCGGTATCACGCTGCTTCGCGCTTCACTGAAAGCTGCCTACTGGCACATGTGCGCCACTAAATCTGGTCTGAGCTGGAAGTGCAACTTGCTGCTAACTAAGCGACAGAGCCCTCTACTGGACACTACCTGTAGCTGTACAGGCTTATATTAATAAACAAAAAACTGGGCCTTTGCATTAAGCATGGATGAAAATACAGGCTGCTCTGTCGTATCTGAGCTATGTTCACTACACATCACACATTACTGCGTGTACAGATGTCTGAACGAGTCTGAACTCTGCGCTTTTGGCTGTTGCAGTCTTCCTTTTTTTTGGTCACATGATGAAGGCGGTTCTGACTGAGAAACTGAGATCATAAGGTTACACTGTCACAGATATCATCTATTTTATCCTAAATGTTGAAATAATCTTTTGAATAAGTAACACTCAAATCTGGTAACTCAGCACAAAATCCCTTGAGGAAAATGTTTACTCAGTCACAGTGAGCAGTATTTTCTTTCTCCAAACAGCAGAGTCGCCCTCTATTGGAGGTTTAAGACACTTGCATTGGTTTCACTTTTCAGATGTGAGGCCTGTTTAGTCGACTGTGGCAGAAGGTTTATGTGTGAATGAGCCCAAATGTGAGAGGATGGATTTTCTACCTGCCTTCTCTGTGATGTTACTGTCCAGATATTTTTAAAGTCATTGCCGTTTTATTACTTAACACAATAAAGAGACGTCACACTGCGCTTCACTGGGACAGACTGGAAATAAAAGCCTTGATTATTTAAAACCTTCATTTCTAAAGAGAAAAACAACAATCAGAATATTACCTGTATTTTGTATTGAAATTTCATTCACCTTTCTACATAATTAATAAAGACCTTACTGCAATATGACGGTGTAGATATATCCGCTTCTAGTTGTCGTATTATTAAATTACACACAGGTTCATTGTAATGATTCACATTCAGCTCTCTATTGAGTCACTCCTACTCTGCCCAACATCATATCACATCAGGGTTCACTCCCACCGGTCTCGCCCCCTAGCTGCTTTCCTTACTAATTACACTGAATGGTTCCGTTATCCTACTGCAGTTACACTACATCTCCCCTTTCTAGAATCAATAGGTAGACTACCACTGATTCAGCAGACCTTAGAGGATTATTCTGCGTCTGTGGCTGGAAGGTCTGTTCCTTATTTTTTTCCTCTAAGAAATATTATATAACACAGACCTTCCCAAAGTGTGGGGCCCGGGGCCTAGGGGGGCCGCAGAGCCATTGCAGGGGGGGCGCGGTATGAAAAGGGGGGAAAAAAACAAAAAAACAAGGCTTGGACACTGCGAGCACGGGGCGCCCACACAAACGCAAAGCAGGAGATGAAGCATGGCTGAATATGTTTCCAAACCAACTTCATTCTAAGCCAAAGACTAGAAAATATGGTGAAGCATATCTTCCCTTTGGCTTCACCTGCACAAGTGCCGAGGTAGGTCTCCCCTGCAGAACTGGTTTTCCCTGCGTCGGGAGCAGCGCTGGGCTCTCCAAATCACGGACAAACAGTATCCCACAGCTGTTTATGTGTTTGAACCCATTTTGCACAGAGAGGCATTTTTTGAAAAACGTATTAACAGCAATGTTGAATATTATTACACAGGAAAAAACAAACAACTGTATGTAAAATAATAACACCGTGACGCCTCTGCCTTTCTAAATGCAGGGACAGTAACTGCGTGTGTATGTAAGCGTGTAAAACCTGCAGATAGTCAGATTAACAGTAACAGTATTTTGTCTCTATCTGCCATTCTGCAATTCATCTCATGTAAACAATAACGTGGCGCACAGCGTGACGTGAAAAGAGGCACATACCTTTGACGCGTGACGAACTCTGTATTCCTCGTCCACACGTAAACGCATAAAAGGAGTTTTAAATAATCTCCGTTTTCGGTGATTCGAAACGCCGTTTACGTGTTGACGAAACAGCTGCGTTTTCAAAAATACCGGTGTAGGTGTGGATGTAGCGTAAAAGAGTTAGTAGTTTATTTTATCACTACCTGTAATTTATTGCAGTTTACTTGTATTTGCTTAATTGTTTACTAAATGTTTGAGGTGTGAAATAAACCGCAATGGAGCAAAATATGGGTGTGTGTGTTTGGAGGATGTGTTTGTGCGTGTGCGTGCGGGGGGGGCGCGAACATTTTTCCTGTAAAACAAAGGGGGGCCCAGCAAAAAAAGTTTGGGAACCACTGATATAACATAACTCTAGGTAACCTATCAAACAAAATAAATTTCTTACAGTTTACCTCATCCTATATCTCGCATTTCTAAATTTCTAAATATACATTTTTAAATATAACAAACGTTTAGCTTTTATATTACTGCTCGTTCGGCTTCCCATTACTGTGGGGATATTTTGGGCTCCTTGCCAAAATCGTGGCTCAAGAGTTGGGAGTTTGCCTTGTAATCGGAAGGTTGCCGGTTCGAGCCCCGGCTTGGACAGTCTCGGTCGTTGTGTCCTTGGGCAAGACACTTCACCCGTTGCCTACTGGTGGTGGTCAGAGGGCCCGGTGGCGCCAGTGTTCGGCAGCCTCGCCTCTGTCAGTGCGCCCCAGGGTGACTGTGGCTACAATGTAGCTTGCGATCACCAGTGTGTGAATGGATGGATGACTGGATATGTAAAGCGCTTTGGGGTCCTTAGGGACTGTTAAAGCGCTATATAAATACAGGCCATTTACCATTTGCGATGTGGCCATTATCTGTTAGAAGCTGCTCAGGGATCCCGTGATGTGCAAAAATCTCTTTGAGGTAATCCATTACATCCTCTGATTTTGAAGGTGTGAGAGAGGCATAATTCACAAGAATGTAGGTTTTCCCTCTTAGCATAAACAGATCATTTGCTAGCTTTTGCCATGGCCATCCAGGATTCTGTAATGGTATCATTGGTTCTGTCTTTCCTTGCAGGACGTCCAACAAGCTCATTTAGCTGCTGACTTAGCCCCGGCCACCAAACTGACTGTCGCCCTCTCTCTACACTTCACCACTCCTTGGTGACCTGCATCTAGCTTGGTGAGCACATCATTCTTCATTGTTGCAGCTATAACTAGCCTTTCCCCTTTGAGCAACAGATTGTCATTTACTGTGAGGAATGCCCATTCTGCCCATTACAGTCTTAGCGCTGGTTCTCATCCTTGTTCACACAACTGAATCACGCGAGCACATACGCCGTCTCACCTCAGCTCTTCACTCCGCTGCTCCAAGTAATTGTTACTTGCTGGCAAATTGTCCGTTACCATGTCCACATAAATATTTGTGACCCCAGTAGTCTCAGCAGTAGCTTATCATCTGTCTCGATTTGGAAGAGTTTGCCGATGAGAAAGTTGTAGAACCTCTCACAAGCCCAAAACATCGTTTTTAGTCTGCACACATCTCTGTTCTGTTGCAGTGAGGGATCATGACACTTAGGCTACAGGTCACCACTCCTCATCCCATCTTTGAAGCAGATCACCCCCCAAGCCATAAGATGATGCATCCGCTGAAACCTTGAATGTACGACTTGAGTCATACATACTGGTGGTGATGTGAGAGCATCTTTCAGGTCCTGAAATGGTCTAGCCTGGTCAATCTCCCACCTCCAACAGTTTCTCTTAGACAGCAAGTCTCTTAGAGGTTTGTCTCTCTCAGCCTGCAGCTGGATGCGTTTAACCTTTCCCAGAAAGCTTCTCTACTCGCTCAGAAATTGTGGCTCTTTCATCTCCCTCATAGTCCATGTGGCAGACCACACTTTCCATTTCATCTGTGACCATCCTGTTCTGGAAATGTTCTGGTGCTGAAGCAATCCCAGAATGGAGTCTCTTGAAGTGGTAATGCCCAAACAGTGTGATGAAAGTGGTGTTTTTGGCTAAATCTTCCGTCAGAGGTATTTGCCAAAATCCCATGTTAGCATCCAGCTTGCTGAATATGCTGGCACCAGCAAATCTGCCCAACCATACAATGCTACTACTACACATTCACCTAATGTATATAATATATAATGTTCTTCTTCTCTCCCCCCTTTTGCACAAGTCGAGAAGCGTGTCAGGTTACATTTCACTGCGTGTTATACTTGTATAGCTATGCATGTGACGAATAAAGAATCTTGAATCTTGAATCTCTTGAATCAATGTTTCCTCCATCGATGGCAGCATGTACTTGTCTCAACACACAAACTTATGTGTGTAAGGTCAACACTGTCTTGTTTGGTAGCTCCACCATCATGATCACCAATCGGCTGGATCCTCAAATCTGCTGATCACCCCCAGTTGTTCTTTACAGGCCAGCTGCTGCTTATCTTTATCCATCAGAGGTAATGGGATTCTCCATGGAGTCTTTAAGGAAAAAGATTGAGCTCCAGCTTAGCATTTCTATCATTATGCTCTCCAGCCAAGCCACAAGCTCCAGCTGCTGATGGCAGGTCTCCCCAGCAATGCAGTGTGCAGGTGTCTGATGACAAAGACATCTGCCAATAATTCTCTTTCTCCGTTCCTTTATGCAAGCTTGCTGACACCAAACAAATTCTCCCAGGTCCCACACAGTGCCTTGGTTGTTTTGTGGAGGCTCGAAGGGTGATTGTGCCTTCAATAAACACTTTAAGGGGTAGGACTGTTATGGCGTTGTTTCTGTGTCTCTATTCTGAGCACATGTAAATCATTTTTGCAAGTACAAATGTTGCATTTTGAGGAGCAATGAACAAAATTCATTACTGCGTGCAAGGAATGTATGCGTAATTATCTGACAAGATGGCGCCTGTGTTTGGCTTTGCCGCTTGTGCCGCTAGTACAGCTCGCTGGTATAGTTTTATACTGGCCGCTATTGTCACTTGCAATATTATTTTTACCGTCCTGTGTTTTGATTTTGTCTCTGCCACCAATACTTATGATCGGGGCATGATGTTGTATATCAAAGATTCAATGGAGAGCTACTTTGACAGCTGG
Organism: Oreochromis mossambicus; assembly: GCA_922035795.1. Lineage (NCBI taxonomy): Eukaryota > Metazoa > Chordata > Actinopteri > Cichliformes > Cichlidae > Oreochromis > Oreochromis mossambicus. The sequence continues at coordinate 73,744 of CAKLIZ010000779.1, read as the reverse complement.
GACAGCTACAGGAAATTTTTCCCTCCACCCTTTGTGTGTTCCTCACCTGAGTGCATGTTACCATATATATCGGTGGGATTTAACACGAAGAAAAGAAGAAGTAGGGGAACCAGGGCCGGTGTTCAGGTGCGACTGAGAAGGTACCGAAGATTAGCTTCTTGGATGTGGGAAGAATTCCGGTGCCTACGACCAATTAATCTACTGTCACCTGGTGCCGACGCTACACTTCAGTTCCCAGCTCGGAATCTATGGTCTGATGGCCCCATGTTCACTTGGCGTCCCTCCTTCGACTGCCGTTTTGATGGCAGAGGTGACGTATGTAAAGAGTAGGAATATTTTACTGCTGTTATTTGCTGCTATTTTTATAATCATCATTACCATTTCATTATTAATAGTGATGTTGCATGCAGATGCATTCAGATGTTCAAATATATTGGTATTATATTAGTCTTTATTACAGGTCCAAGAAGAACCACTTTAAACTGTTGAGTGGAATCTATAATTTTAAAGGCTTTTGAATGTTTTTATATTCTTACACTGGAGTCTTCAGTGGGGGAGAAACTGAGTTGCAGGCTGACAGGAAACGGCGTGCTTTGCAAAAGTGAAACCGAAAGCAGAGTCTCAGTGCAAGTAATTCTGAGGAGCAGTTTCGATGATGCTATTATCTTTTATGCATTTATCTTTGATTAAGCTTGGATTAAGCTTTAAGTAGTTGTATTAGATTGAAACATTTGTTTTATATATTTTATATATCAGTCAAGATTATTACACACATACACACACATAGTTTCAGTTGTGCTGGCCTTCTGTCTAGTGGAAAGGTTACAAGGTCTGGCTGGGGAGCTGAGAGGTGAAACAAAGGGCAGCCGAAGCTGACATATACATACACACATATTAGATAGACTCATTTATATAGGTAAGAGTTTAATCATGTTTTGCTATAACTGCAAAGTTGGGGTGCGTACGTGTTAGTCTGTTCCAGGAAGTACGCCAGATGTCTCAGAGATAAGCGACACCGAGGATGGTGACAGGAAGCACCGAGCCGAAGACGATGTTCTCTGGACTGTGTCAAGGGTTGACAGAACATTTGTGGTTTTGGATTGACGTATGCTGTATTGTGTCTGAGAGGGGGGGGGGAGCAGTATCACCCCCAACCCTATAAAGCCTTTGTCTGACTATTGTAAGACAGTTCGACGCTGAAATCTGCACAGTGTTCGGACTCCACATGTGTATTCATTAAAATGCCGTCTAATTGCACCCGGCTGGATCTGTGGTTATTTTTGGATTCCTCCTCAATATTTTGAACCTTAACACGTACCACTATGGATATTAGCTTCTGCTAGCCCTGAAGTCCCCGCCCGGCGTAACAGGTGTAGAGGTGCGCACAGGTG
>CAKLIZ010000779.1:54959-67353 GCA_922035795.1 Oreochromis mossambicus | reverse complement strand
AAAATAATAAATCAAAATGACAAAACATAATACTTCCTTCTCCACACAGGCAAAGGAAGCTTTGGAGCACACTTGTAATCTTACACTGTCGGAAGATAAACAAATAGAGAATGGAAACTTTACATGAACCTCACTCTAAATGGGTTTATATAAATATCATATGTAATATGGCAGTGACAAACCTTAGCAGACTCTGTGGGTCCAGCTTGCGCAGTGAAGCACGAGTGATTTGCTTCTGCACTGGGAATTCCAATGTCCTCCTCTACCTAACACAGAGGTTTGGCCTACCTTGGATCTGAGCTACTCTGAGTAAACAAATGCAAATGTGCCAGGCCTCAAGGATAATGGGTGGTTGGCACAACAAAAGCTGGAGGAGAAACGAGCTGACAACCTGTGGAAATCTCAGCAGGGGTGATTAACACCTCGGGATTTGCACCAGAAAATAAAAAAGCCAGTAATTCTAGTAGGTGTTGGGTTTAGGGAAGTTACGCAAATTTGCGCAGGTTTAGTAAACCTAGTGTTACACAGCGCTATGGACCTCTGTGTGAAATCAAGCATATGGGTACTAAAAAGGATAACCCTCAAATGGGCTGTACAACATTATGTAGTGAGAAAAAAACATAGATTATCGTAGCTATCTTTCTCCCACATGGACGTGGCAGTCTTGCTGTCTGCTGCGAATCCTCCTCGTACCTCCGTGACCTCGTCTGGTATCTGCTCCCTCCTCTGTAAGAGACAGAATAGGAAACACCTCTCCGCCTAGCCTTGATAATCTAATGTTATTATCCATTGTTCTTCTAGGGATTCAAAGTTCTAGTTCAGTATATCATGGTTGGGACTCTCTAACCCAGAGACTTATTCTAACCATTATCTGTGTGTGTTTGCAATCAACCTTTTGCACTCGACGTCATTCCTACAATATATCAGTCCAGACAGTCACGCTGAACGAAGCTCTCGACCTTCAAAAGACGGAGAGCCAACTCATATAAGCACATTTGCAGTGTGTACATGAAACTGATGATAACAGCTTTATTTTGTAGAATAATCAAAACATTTTAACCCTAACAGAATCCAGCCAAGATCTGGAGGACCTGATTAATTTGAAATTCAAACCAGCCTTACAAATAATCCAAACTAACCTAGAAAAGTTGGAGAAAATACAACTTGTACTCTGGGGGTTAATGTTAATAAAATGATAATGGCGCCTCAATTTAATTATCAGTTGATGCTACCTATCATAATAACACCCAATATCTTTAAAAGACATGATGAATTGATTCAAAAAATTCTCATGGCAAGGAGGGAAAAAAAACAAGAATGAAACTGAGTAAATTGTGTAGCCCTGGGGGGGAAAGGAGGACTCAGTTTGTTAGACTCAAGGCTGTATAGATTATCTTAGCTAGGTATTGGAAACCGTTAAATAAAAGACCAGACTGGATGCATATCGAGAGCGAGTTATGTTTACCGTTTAGCCCAAAGGATAAATTGTCTCGAAAGAATAGCACATTGAACCCAGTCCTCATTGACTCAGGATGTATGGGCCAAATAACCACACCACTCACAGAAGTGTGCCCCTTGTGGTTGAACCCTGCCATTTGTATTGGAAAAACACTGGTATAGGGCTTTGGAGTTGACGTCACGCCGCAGTGCATTGTGGGATCGCGGCGCCATGACAGAAGGCCACAAATCAAAACAAACACACTGTGTTGGAAGCAGGACTGTCAGAACCATCCTTAAAATCAGCGCAAAAGACAAAGGGCTGTATCGCGACCAATTGCGCCCAGACGCCAAGAGACGGTACTTGGAAAAAATAGCGTGCATCGGTAATGTGGACCCGTATGAAATAAGGCAGTGGAGCGGAAACCGAGACAGCCTGCCGCCATGGTCCTATCCCGATATTTTTGCGTACCTTGTCTGTGGAGTCAGCGCATACACGGCGAACCATTTTCGGAATTATAAATTCCTGAAGGCGCACATCTAATTCACAAACGGTTGGGTACAAGATTTGGCCGTTTTTAAGCCTCCACGTTGTGAGTACGTTGACCATATGACCAAGATACAGCCAGAGGTTGCACATAACATTGACTTCTCCTCAGCAGCTGCCCCCAAAATTGCTCTAGATGAACGATTCATGATTGATGCCAGCTGTGCGTTGCCATGTAAATAGTTTGCATTTCATGTGTACCTGCACATGTACTTGCTAAGTACATGTGAACAGATCTTGAATTAAAAAAAAAATAAACATACTTTTCATTTCTGTTTTATTTAAACCACTTCACAGAAAGTACAATTATTTACAATGAACTACACATGCAACACAGCAGTTTTATGAATATTCAACAAGAGCAAGTTTCATTTGGCCCTGGTTTGACAACCACACTGGGGCACATATTCACCAAAACACAGCACACCTTAACATTCTTATCAAGCAGTGCTGTGTCTTCACCCTCACATGATATGAGTAACTCCTGTCCACAGCCTCCATGACATGGTGATTTTGTTGTTGGTCTTCTGTCAGATCTTCATCTATTACTTCTGCATGGGGCACACCTTCATACTCTGCAGCTGCATAATGAAAGCATGTAAGATAAAATTAGTGCATACACATCAGGTAAATGTACACCAGTATTCCAGGTGTGTGATTCATCTGAAAGTTATGTGCAGATTAGCGTACAATGAGCGCAATTTTGCATGTTTTTGGGGCGGGGGTTACCTCCGATGGGTGCTCTTTTTCGCTTTCGTTGCACTCGCCTTGCATGCCGGTCCGAGTCTGACCGCTGCAATCCAAGCCTGACGTCTTCGTTTAGTAATATCGGATACATGAGATCCCTCCCGTTGCCTCCAGGAGGGGAAACGAGCTTCTTGCCTTCCCTATCGTGTGATCTAACGTTGCAACCGACAACACAGTACGTATGAACCATAGCTGACGCTTCCATGTGCTTCGTTTGGCCTACTGTCATGGCGGGAGGGGGCGTGGCCCCCCTCCCGTGACATCACGCTCCAAAGCCCTATATTTACAAGCAGTGGAAATCAAGCCGTTTATCTACCATAGACCATTTAAATCATATGAAGAATTAAGGACTTGATACAAATTTGAGGGGAAACAACACTTCTGCAAATATTTACAAATCAGTAACTGTGTGAAATCTAGGATCCAAATTTGCTCAGAAAATCCCATCTTAGACTACCTGAAATTACCACCAGAACATTGCACAGCCTCCTATTTTTATAAATTAGCAAAACTTTCAACTAGTTATGAATGACTCCATTAATATTAAACTGCTATGGCAAAAAGACCTGGGAATAAACATAAAATGGGAAAAGTGGCTGGGATTTTGGCAGAGTGTGGAAAATATGTTAGAGAGGTGAGAGGGACGTTTACACCATACAAAATCATACACAAATACAATGACACATTTATTACATACAATAAAACTGATGAAGAACAACACGTGCTGGAAATGTAAATTAGAAGTAGGGACCTTTCTGCATTATGGGACTGCAAATGTGTTAATCCATTCTGGGCTTAAGTAGCATGCTGTGGTGGACAGTGTTGGGAAGGTTACTTTTAAAATGTATTCCACTACAGAATACTGAATACATGCCCCAAAATGTATTCTGTAACGTATTCCGTTACGTTACTCAATGAGAGTAACGTATTCTGAATACTTTGGATTACTTAATATATTATCATGCTGTTTACAACTACCTGAATGTACTATTGCTGTGATTTATTACTGTTACTGAAGGTCCGCGGCTCCGAACCTTAGTAAAGGGACCTCTGGCTAATACGGTGGGTTCCCTGTCGGGCTCGTAGCTGAAAACTAGCTTTACTTTGTTGTCTGGGTCAACTTTGCTTGCCAGAGACAGAGAGAGGCGTTGAAAGGCTGCTCCAACGGAACTTATTTTTTCCGGAGGAAAACACGAACACAGTGTACAGTTGAGTCTTAATAGCTTCCTTACAAATGGGCTCATCAGGCACTCTTCTTGGCTGCAGTGATTATTATTATATTTACATGCTTCCAGCTCCCGTTTTTGCTCCGTGACAGCTCGGACTTCCTTTCTCTCCCTCCCTCGCTCACAGACACATAACGTGTATGGCAGTCCATTCTCCCTGCAGCACGGACTACACTGCCCATGAGGCTACATTCTTTAGGGCCATGCCTGTAGCATTCTGCCTATTAGCTTAGCACAACAACAACAACAAAAAAGCGCTCTCTCACCCAGGAAACACGCAGAGAGAGAGCGTGTCACCCTGTAACCATGGCAACCGTAACGCTGCCGCCTGGAACAACATTACGTAGCTGTCAAACAAACCCAAACAGTCCTGACCCGCGACAATATGAAACAGGGAAGTACCGCCGTGTAATCCATTTATTTCAACAAAGTAACTGTATTCTGAATACCACCTTTTTAAACGGTAACTGTAACGGAATACAGTTACTCATATTTTGTATTCTAAATACGTAACGGCGGTACATGTATTCCGTTACTCCCCAACACTGGTGGTGGAGATTGTATCTTATGAATCTATGTTGTACAGACTCAAAGACTGCGGGGGAGACGAGGAGGATGGGGAGAGCCCATGGGACCCTCTCTGGACCAGCACTGGATAATCTTTCATTATCCAGATTTCATACGAATTACAGGACATTTAACTAGATTAAATCCTCCATTCCCTTAAATGGAATGGAGGATTTAAAGTATCTGTTTGTTCTACACTGAGGTACAAGGTAGCAGCGAGCTAACAGCCATTTTACTGTTGTGGAAGATTTCCACTCAGCTCTGCTCCAATTCCAAATGTCAATGACCCTGTGCCAACAGACCAAGCTTTATGTATGTTTGTTTACTTGTGCTAACATCCATCCATCCATCCATCCTCATCCGCTTTATCCGAGGTCGGGTCGCGGGGGCAGCAGCCTAAGCAGAGAAGCCCAGACCTCCCTCTCCCCAGCCACCTCCTCCAGCTTATCCGGGGGAACACCAAGGCGTTCCCAGGCCAGCCGAGAGGTATAATCTCTCCAGCGTGTCCTGGGTCTGCCCCGGGGCCTCCTCCCGGTGGGACATGCCCGGAACACCTCATCCAGGAGGCGCCCAGGAGGCATCCTTGTCAGATGCCTGAACCACCTCAGCTGGCTCCTTTCGATGTGGAGGAGCAGCGGCTCTACTCTGAACCCCTCCTGGATGGCTGAACTTCTCACCCTATCTCTAAGGGAGAGGCCAGCCACCCTTCGGAGGAAGCTCATTTCTGCCGCTTGTATCCGCGATCTCGTTCTTTCGGTCTCTACCCACAGCTCGTGGCCATAGGTGAGGGTCGGGACGTAGATCGACCGGTAAATTGTGCTAACAATGATTTTCATTTAAAAAAAATTAAATAACCAAAAAGAGTATTTCAGACTGGATGCACATCACTGCATGGTGTGAATTACGAGAAGTGAGTGGGCTATTTTTAAGATCAGCAAGTTTAAGTTCCTTCATTTGCTTCTGCAGTTCTCAGCAGTGAGTTTCATCCTGCAGATTAAAAGAAATGTTTCTCTGAAAGATACTTAACGAACCTGGACAATGCTTTGTTATGAAAATCGACTCTTTGTTTCTTATGGAGAATGTGATATAAACCAAGCACAGCTGGACACTGGAGACAATGAACTTCATATTTTTCAAAGAAACAGGCTCAGATTCTGATTTCAAAAGCTCAAATGGAGGCGCTCCTTCTTTGTTCACGAGCTTGAATTAAAGCTTTCAAGTTGAAATAAGCACAGAGAAAACAGCTTGTTAGTTAGTCTTATTAATCTTCCTCTCTTGCTGAACAAGCTTGTCTTTCACATTTTGTCTCATTTATTTTTGTAACTTTTTTGGCCACGTCTTCCGTAATCAGAAGTTACTTCCCTCACTTTTCTCAGTCTTCCTCAGTCAGAAACAGAGGAAGTAAATGTTAAATAAGATCTTTCTAAATGACAGAGTTTAGACAGAGTGAAGGGAGTGAAGAGGTAGAAGCAGTTCTCCTGTCATTCAATATTTTTCTTGATTAGCATCAAATTCATAATGAATATCCATCATGTTCTGGTCTTCTGCTTCTTATCAGGTGAGAATTGATGATCTGATTTTCTCTTTAACACTGCAGCATACATTGCTTTTGCACATTTGGTTTGCTTTTGTCAGAATATTTGATGATTTTTTTCTCAAGTGTATTTATTATTGTTGTTGCATCATGCACCATGATGTTTTGACATGTGAACCTGTAAAGCTATTATGTTTAACAGGTTTTTTGGTACAAAGTGATCTAAGTCAGAGCTCATTGTGACTTGGATAGTTAATTTGCAGCCCAAAGTTAGTCAGTGGTGGTCGTGTCAGTCATTATGCAAACGTACTGTTTATAAGGTCGGGGAAACCTGCAGTCAGCTGAGACTGAAGTCAGTTGGATGACTTTGAAATGTTTCTCCACTGAAAACTAACTCCTGATGAACAGAATCAACTTTCTGGAAAGTGATCTAAGATGTCTTTGTCAGATGCATTAAATAGTTAATGAAGTCTTATTCTCACAGTGTGCTGGTTCTGTGGTTTTCACAGCAGTCAGACACAAAAACTCAATGTGTGCTTAAGTTTTAAAGTAGGTATAGAGTGAACATGAAAAGGGGTGACATTACTGTAAATAAAAGGTCAAAAACAAGTCAATGAAGTTTTTTTTTTCCAGGCATAGAAGTGTAAATAATGTTTGTATGTGTGTACTTCATATTTTATGTACAACACAAGGATCAACTGTTGTTTGAATGAGTTTTATAAAGTTGGTTGGACTGAAAAAAAAAATATTCTGTTGGAGAAAAACAATTAAAACAGTTTCTACCACTGCACTTCCCCTTTTGTCTGATCAGTCAGAAAGCTGAACTTGAGTAAAGTGAACCATTACTTCCTCTTTCTTTCTATTTCTGTCTCTCGATAAGTTTGCGATGAGTTGAAAACCTCCTGCACCCTGACTTTGGGCCATATTTTACATGGTTGGATCTTAACAAGGTTCCAAGCAGACCTTCAACATGCAACGAGAAGAAATGGGAGTGAGACAAAACTTTTTTTTGAGCATGCAATTTATTGAAAACAACACTTAAACTGAAACAGGCTGTTTTACAGCTGATCAAAAGTTTAGGACCACACCTCCAAAAATCCTGTAAACCACCCAAAACAGGAATAAAAGTTCCAAACATGAACTGAGTAATGAGGAGCTCCATCATTATTGTTGATCACTTCAAAAATTTATAGCGGTGTGCTTGATGCAAGCATTTCCATGAGGTGAGTGGGAACATTTCTCCAAGTGGTGAAGACAGTCACACGAAGGGCGTCTACTGTCTGGAACTGTTGTCCATTTTTGCCATCCATCCCCAAAGGTTCTCAATTGGATTTAGATCAGGGGAACATGCAGAATGGTCTAAAAGAGTGATGTAATGCTCCTGGAAGAAGTCCTTTGTCCTGCAGGCATTGTGTACTGTAGCGTTGTCCTGTTGAAAGACCCAGTCGTTACCACACAGACGAGGGCCCTCAGTCACAAGGGATGATCTCTGCAACATCTGGACAGAACCAGAGGCGGTTTGACGCCCCTGCACCTCCTGAAGCTCCATTGTTCCACAGAAGGAAAAACCACCCAGACCATCATGGCGCCCCTCCACTGTGGCGCGTAGAAAACATCTCAGGTGGGATCTGCTTGACATGCCAGTAACATTGGAAACCATCAAGGTTAAGTTTTTTTCTCATCAGAGAGTAAAACCTTCCACCTTTCAATGTCCCAGGTTTGGTGCTCTCTTGCAAAGTCCAAACAGTCAGTTCTGTGGCATTCACGGAGACGAGGCCTTTGAAGACATGTTTTGTTTTTGAAGCCCTTCAGTTTCAGACGCCGTCTGATGGTTATGGGGGTGCAGTTGGCACCAGTAACGGCCTTAATTTGGGTTGAAGATCATCCAGGGTCTTGATGGACAGCCAATTGAATCCTACAGCTCAGTGCTGGTGAAATTTTGGGAGGTCTTCCACTTCCAAAACCTTCAGGATCATTTAAGAAATGCCAAATGACTGTCTTATTGTGTCCCGCCTCAGCAGCGATGGTGCTGCGAGAGACCATGCTTATGCAGTTCAACAACCCAACCATGATCAAAATGTCATGACAGTGTGACTACCTGACAGAAAATGATAATGAATCCACATATTTTCAAAAATTTGGTCTTTTAAAGGCATGTGGTCCTAAACCTTTGATCAGCTGTTAAACAGCCTGTTTCACTTTACGTGTTGTTTTCAATAAATTGCACGCTCAAAAAAATGTTTTGTCTCACTCCCATTTCCTCTTGTTGCATGTTGAAGCTCTACTTGGAGCCTTGTTAAGATCCAACCATGCAAAGTATGATTTTCTGCCATTTTTTAAGTGGTCTTAAACTTTTGATCGGGACTGTAAATATAGTGCAACCCAGTACCACGGCTAGGCGTGTAATAAAATGGCCGGCATTTGTATAGCGCTTTACTTAGTGCCTAAGGACCCCAAAGCGCTTTACACTACATTCAGTCATCCACCCTTTCACACACACATTCACACACCGGTGATGGCAAGCTACATTGTAGGCACAGCTGCCCTGGGGCGCACTGACAGAGGCGAGGCTGCCGGTCACTGGCGCCACCGGGCCCTCTGACCACCACCAGTAGGCAAACATGGGGTTAGTATCTTGCCCAAGGATATTTGGCATGCAGCCTGGAGCAGCCTGGGATCGAACCACCAACCTTCTGGTTAGTGGCTGACCTGCTCTGCCACCTGAGCTACAGCCACCCCATAGACCCATTTGTCCACTAGAGGACATCGTGTGAATGTCACTCATGCATATCCATTTCACGCCGAGGAGAGGCAAAGCGTGCTATGGGTAGTACTGGGTTGTGTAGTGACGGAGCTCCAGTAAGATTAAAGTTAAATAAACTGAAGCTCAACTTTAGTCAAACCGATAAAACTCTGAATTAAAACAAATATCACACATTAGATGTCGCCTCACTGAATTATATCTAATTTCCGTTATATTTGACTTCCACTGACCGACAAAGGTCAGCAGGAGTCTGAAAATTAAATGTTCAATAGTTCATCTTTAAAGATGCATTCCTCTGCTTGTTGTTTTTAACGCGATACAAAAGTATGGTGACATTTTGTTTTAGACAAAAGGAGCATGTGAGTTTACCTGGTGACGCTACAACGCCAAAGAACAACACAGGTGACTGCCCTGATCCCTGTTTGTAATTTCACCAAAGTTATAGAGTTCAATAATGTTCCTACTGCAGTCATTATTATGCCCACACACTTTTCTGTGATTTGCATATGCTCAGAACTACAAGCTCCCTTTATTATGACCTGGTTTATTATTCCTCAAAGAGGAGTCTTCATTAAAAAAGTGAGTGTCACAAAAAGGGTAAATCATGTCCATGTACAAAAACGAATTATTAACTAATATTTTGAGTCTGTTTTGCATTGAGAGTGACCTGACTACTCACAGATAAAGTCCTGATCATCACTATTCACTGTTTATCTGTCCAACAGGTACAACTGGGTTTGTTAAAGCCAGCATTTGGATTGTACCTGAAGGAGGGAATTTATCACTATATAATTACTTCACTGTGTCTGGAAACACAAAGTTCTTCTGTAAGGAAAAATGTGAGCGAGCAGAAAACATCCTCATTAAAACAGATGGAACCACAGCTCAGAGCGGCAGATTCAGCATTGAATACAAAAATGCATCTTCAGGAAGAGGAAGGCTGTCTTTCACCATCACACATACAACCAAGTCTGACTCAAGAATGTATCGGTTTGGTTTGGGCAAATCTTCAGCTCCAGATTCTTACTCAGATCTTGAGGTCAGAGTTTCAAATGGTGAGTTTCTACTAAACGTCATTGAATTCATAATTGTGGAACCATCCACCTGCTCTCATACCTCCATAAACTCTCAGGCTAAATACAGACCTATTTCAACTCAGACACAATTAGTTATTATATAATTCATAGATTACACTGATTTGAAGTCACTGAATACACTGTACTAAAATAAGTTTAACTGACTTTATTTACACTCATGCCAGATTAGATTATAACACACTAAAGGTAATATCCATTGTAGGGACTAACGCGTTATTAAGTAACATGTTACAGTAACTACGTTATTATTGTGGTAGCGAGCACGGTAACTAGTTATTATGCCAAAATCAGGAACACATTTATCGTTACTGGGATTTAGATAGGGTTGTTATTCATTATTCGTTGTTTTGCTAGCCTGCTACAAAAACAAATTACTGCTAAACACATATGCAGCTCATCTGCAGTCTGGAGTTACCTACATCTTCCCACTTGGAATGCAGAATTTCCGAGTTCCGAGTACAATCAAAAGCACCACGACTGCAGTTTCTGTGTTGGATGTATAAAGAGCACTGAAGCACTTAATCTACCATCATATTTTATTGATCTACATGGCCTGACTCGAGGAAATATTGTTTTGGTTAAATATGGACTATTTATGAGGCTGAAAATACCTTTAAGTTTGTCTGTCATTACTGAACATGAGGTCTCCAGTTTGTGCAGTTCAGCAGTTAAGTTTACAAAAAGTGGACAAACCTCAATGTGTTTATGTTGAACCATTTTTGCACTACATTTTTTGCACTATTTTGATACCTACAGCTCCTAAACGGTCTGAGGCACAGTTTAATGTTGGCACTGCTAAAAGTATACTTTCTACCCATTTCAATGGCAAACATAAATATACCTTTCAAAAGTTTTAACACACTGTATGTCGTGTTTTGTGATCCGCCGCTTCTTCCTAGTGATAACATGTAAGCAAGCTAGAAGACTGGCATCCTTGCTGGGTATCCAGTTAGGGAAGCAACACATTAATAAGAGAATTCTGAGTGAAACCAAAGTTACTTTCCCTAGTAACTAGTTACTTTGAAAGTAACAAGTAACTTGAAGTAACTGAGTTACCTTTGATAGAAGTAACTAGTAATGTAACTAAGTTACTAATTTAAAATAACTTGCCCAACACTGGTAATAACACACTGAAGCTCTGTGTTATGCCGGGCTCACACTGTGCGATTTTTTCAGTCGCGTTATTCAGCTCCTGCTCAAACTGCACGATTGACTCGCAGGGGTTAGAAGTTCATAGGTCACGATGCAGGTCTCACACTATACGGCCCGATGCTCTGATGCGACCTGAGTGCTCACACTGTGCGTCCATAACATGAAGGTTGTAACAGAAATTCTGTCGCTCGCTCTCCCTCTCTGTCTCTCACTCACACACACGCACACCACCACCATCAACTTTGCTAAATTGCTAATGAAAAACATTGATCAGGCAGCTGTGATTGAGCAGCAGTGTAGATCCAACTATTTTCACGGTTGTTGTGGTCGTGATAATTTTGTGAGGCCACATCGAAAAGGCTTGGGTGAGCTTGCCATAGTTCTACAAGTTGTGCCTCCATTGCTTGTGTCCAGATAACACGCTGCACAGCCGTGCTGCGCCGTCTTTTTCGCTGACATTTGTGTTTGCGCGTGTGCAGTGTGAAAAGCTGCGGTGACGCCCTCACGACCAAGCGATTGATGATCGGGAGCTGGTTGTGAGGTGTTAATCGCTTCTCGTTACCCCACGTATACTACACGACGCACGATGAAGGCCAAAATCGGGCCAATCGACAAAATGGTCGCACGACTCAAAAATCGGCTCAAAATGGGCCAAAAATCGCACAGTGTGAGCCCGGCATTAGACGAGCACAGGAAATGTTGTCATTAGAATGCAACAGCTGACAGGAAGTACAGATAGTACTTAATGAGTTTTCATCTATTTTACAGAATTTGATAAAAGCTCTGGAATCTTCCGTGCGCAGACTGAGGGAGAAGAAATCTCATTTCCATGTTCCAATGCTGTCCATGGACAGAGGAAGTTCCTTTGTAAGAATCCGTGTGAAAAAGAAGGAAATATTTTCATTGACACAACTAATGACAAAGCTGAGAATGGCAGGTACAGCATCGAATACACAAAAGGATCTGCGTTTGGACTTCAAGCAACCATCAGACAGCTGACCAAGTCTGACACGGGACAGTACTGGTGTGGTTACGGCGACCCTTTGTCTCCTGATTCATACGACACTGATGATGTTTTTGTTGTAGAGGGTAAGTTTCTTTACCAAATCATGAAAAAATGTTCATTATGTTCAGTCAAATGTTCTTTGTTAAAATAAATACATGAATGAGAAATAAGCCCTAAAACTGAAGATGAAATTTACAGTCAATGCAAAAGATGCCAAATGCTAAAGTATGTAGTACATACACACCAGAGTCCTGTTGTCCCTCTCTCCCTCACACACACACACACACACACACACACACACACACACACACACACAC
>CAKLIZ010000779.1:42626-54949 GCA_922035795.1 Oreochromis mossambicus | reverse complement strand
CACACACACACACACACACACACACACACACACACACACACACACACGGGTGGTCATAAATTAGAGTGTGTTATCTACTGTTAAGGTTCAAAAGTTGGAGATAAGGAGTACGAAGGGCTCACAGGCAAATAACAACTCTGGTCCGGAGGATGTGATCAAAGCGAAGATTTATTGATTACACGCGTGGAGTCCGAAGCTGGGCAAAGTCAGCAATCGAACTGAACTCACGATGATTAAACAAAGGTTTTATATGGGTACAATAACAAAGCCCCCCTCTTTTGCAAAAATAGACAAAGTACAGCTTACATCACTTAAACCACAAAATGTTCCTGCTAACTTTAACATAGATTATAGAACATCACGTCTCATCTCCATCCCGGTGTCGCCCCACGTACGCTTCCTTATCTTCCTGTAGATCAGGTATACTTCCTGTAAGCATCTGACAATCTGCCGGCACAATTTGCAATTGCAGCAAAAACACATCTTCACTTCTTACCTACCAAAATAGATCTGTTATGGTGTGTGTGTGTGTGTGTGTATGTGTGGGTGCCTGCTGTGTAGGCTATGTATGTGTCATGACCCCGTCTGCACCTCTGCTCCTCACACTTCTCATCTTAGCCAGACCTAAGGCCTGTGCACCTACACAGCTGAACTCTGTGTGATTTCTAGGGTAAATGTCACACTCGAACCATAAAGGAAACGTACTCAAACTGAACATAACTGAAACTTAAAACTTACTCAAAAGATATAAGGTATAAATGATAAAAACTTAAATCTTAACTCTAAAGAATATAAGTAATAACTAAGCAGGTGTGTTGCAATTCCTTTCAGAGCTCCTGTTCTTCTCACCTTGTATTGGCTGATCATAGCGCCTGCCAAGAGTTTCTGACCTTCACTTGACCAGGAGCCACAGCTCTTTAATAAGCTCAAATGCAATCATGTATAAAAGATTAAAATCATTTTCATAACACAGGTTTTTTCCTTCTCAGATCTGCTAATATGTTTGCTCGTCTCTATTACAATTTGATCATTGAAAATTACACTGATCAGCATACTATATGGAAATTACAGATTACATAATGGCAAAAGCATTTTATCTGACCCCTCACTACCAACCACAAGTTTGGGGGTTTGATTCCAGCATGTGAAAGTATTCTTCAGGACATACCAAATCCTGAGTTTTCCTTCTTAGATTTACATTATTACAATATTTAGTCCTGTGTTTTGTGTTTTTAAGTGCTGAAAATATGATTTATTAGTGTTACATCCCCAGGCTAGTCTAGGGGTTAGAAGGACTAACAAAAAGGTAAATAATGAAGGAGGAGTTAAGATGGTAGTTTCAAAAGGTTTATTCCCTGCTAGCGTTAAAGTTCTAGTTCAGACTGATGGTTAACTTCAGGGAGAACCAAGGCCAACATAACAAACAAAACATCCCTGACATGAAAATAAAAGGAACTTACCTAACTCCAAAGAAAACAAAATATACAACCTATAACCATAACATACCTAACAACACATAAACAGGAGAAAACAGTGAATCCCCTACAGGCAGTCTGAACATGGAAACACAAAATGCATATACAAGTCAAAAAGGCATGCAAGCCTGCACAGGTATGGCAATCAAAAAGGCCAGAAGGCCCAGAAACACAGCTCCACAGGCATTATATAGTGCTCTGCTGATTGGTAATTAGGTGGATTCTGTGAGCAGCATCCAATCAGGACAGAGGAGGTGGAGCCTTGACAGAACATAAGGCATTATTTCACAGAAGAAAAACAACATCCTCCTGGGGGATGTAACAATTAGTAATCCATATTTACCTTGATCGATACTGATTTAGTTTCCGGTTGTTTTCTGTTTATTGCTCACAGCTTCAAACCCACACACCTCTGCACCACCAACAACACAGACTCAGAGTTTCACTTCAGCCGTCTCCACACCTTCATCAGATTGTCCCGACTCTTTCTTGCCTCTGGCTGTCTGTCTCATATTAGTTGGTGTTTTACTGTTATCGGTTTTTCTGCTGCTCCTCTACATTTGGAAGATAAAGAGGAACTTTGGACAGAGCCTTAGAGAAAATGCTGATGACACAAACATGGAGGTAAGTTTCTTT
The DNA here is from genome assembly GCA_922035795.1 of Oreochromis mossambicus. NCBI lineage: Eukaryota > Metazoa > Chordata > Actinopteri > Cichliformes > Cichlidae > Oreochromis > Oreochromis mossambicus. Next base: position 52,838 of record CAKLIZ010000779.1, on the reverse strand, counting down.
AACTTGTTTTGTCCTTGTTTATGTGTGTTTCAGCGACTGCTGGTTTTAGTCACATTGTCAATCCAGGTTTTCACGGTGAAAGTAAAGACTATGACACAGAAGATGACATGGGAAGAATACTGTGATGATATAATGAATAAAGAAACTGGGGGAAACAGGAGCATGGATGGAGCCAGGGAAGAAGCTGGCCCAAATGGTGGCCAAGCTGGTGGCCACGCAGCAGGAGCAGACCTGCGGTGTCTCGCTGCCGGTGGGAAGAACTGCAGGACCGATCCGAGCGCCGGATGCAGCGGATCGGGAGTCTGGCAGCCCAGATTCCTGGCCAACACTGCCGCCAACCCCACCCGTGACCCTCCACTGCACGGGACCCATGCTGGCCCCCAGAGTGAGGCCAGCCAGGATGCAGCCTGCCTCTGCACCGGTCCCCACTCCTCCGGCGGGAGTGGATGGTGCCCAGCAGGGGCCGGTGTTGTGTCAAAAAGTGATTGTTTGCCAAAAACTGATTTCCAATGTTTCTGTGTATTTTTTATGTGTAATATCTTTACGTATGTTGGTAAATAGACTTCGGTGAACAGGGTTTACAAAGGGGTTTTATGATCTGTTTTTTCAAGTATCTTTATAACTCTGTGTTATTGTATTTACATTATAACCAATCCGGTCCTTTATCCCCACTTAAAATATTTTTACAGAATTATTGTAATATTTGCTGCTGTCCTCTTGGCCAGCTTACTCTTACAAAATACATTTTTAATGTTAATGAGATTTTTTTAACTGCATAAATAAAGGATATATTAAAAGTCACTGCCAAAAACTGATTGCGGCTTCTACCTTGTTACACGAATGTTGTTTGTGGCTCAAGATGAGTTTATGTCATCCATAAGGGATGCATTTGACATATGTTTCACATATTATAGCCCAACAACTACTTATAGCAGTTTAAATATGAGCAATCAGTTTTTGACAAATACCAGAAATCACTTTTTGGCACAACACCGGCACCTGTTCCTGCTTCCCAGAGGAGGGCCACTGAGCAACTGCCTGGCTCACCACCAACTCACCCACCTGCTCAGCCCAAGCTGGAGATCAGTGCAGAGAGCATGCAGGAGGAACCTGCTACGCCATCGCCAGAGGTCGGGGCGCACAAGGCACCTTCGGCAGTCGAAGTTGAAGGTTGAGGCTCATGAGGCAATTCGCGAGGGTCCTGCTATGCCTGGGGTCACCGTGCCGGCCGGTCAGGGGAGGCGGACGCACCTGAGCGGCATCCGCAATCACACCATCTGTAATCATGCCTCGCCGGCTTAAAGTGTGGGCTAACTCCTGGGTTATTGTTGTTGTTGGCGGAGAGTGAGCTACGAGCTGGAAAGCTGCAGCTGTAGCCTGAGAGTGTGTGAGCAGCAAAGGCGAGTGTAATAAAGAGATGCTGACAAGCATGCAAACATCGTCGAGTCTGCCGTGGTTCAATTACAGTGACAGAAGGAGTGCATGGTGTCGCACATTCAGAGACTTTTCCTACTGCTATTAATTTAAACGAGATCAACATCCAAAGGTGCCACATCTTATTCTGATCACGCACCTTTGGTCCTGTTCCCTGACAGAGCAAGCTGATGATCTGAAGTAAATCAGCAGTTTTTAATTTGATACTTGTAGTTATTGGATGAAACTGATAAAATATATGTTGTGCATCTCAGCTTTTATCTTTTTTATGTTTTATTTTCAGTTATCTGTCACATATGAAAACTGGGGTCCAACAACCAAATATTAAGACTTACCAGAAGTACCAGGATCAAACCTACTCTGCATTTATAGGTGTGTTTTAAAAGTTTTCTTTATATTGTTCTATAAAAAGCAAATACCTTACAAAACCTCCATGGTGATCTGTTCTTCTACCTCCATTTCCTCCAGCTCCTGAAGGTCCTGTTATTCCCACCTGCACTGCATGCTACAATATATTGCCATGGACTGTGAATTTGTGCAGAAACCAGCTTGTTGTCTCAAATTATCTTGCCGTTCATGTGGAACATCACTGATGAGATGAGAGTTGGATCCATTCCTTAAGCAGTTTTAGTTGTTTTTATTTGAAGGCTCCACAGTTCAGTTCAATTTTATTTACACTGCGCCAAAGGCACCTCATGGTGCTTTATTTTGTGAGGTAGACCCTATATTAATACATACAGAGAAAAACCCAACAGTCATATGACCCCCTGTGAGCAAGCACTTTGGCGACAGTGGGAAGGAAAAACTCCTTTTAACAGGAAGAAACCTCCGGCAGAACCAGGCTCAGGGAGGGGCGGGGCCATCTGCTGCGACCGGTTGGGGTGAGAGAAGGAAGACAGGATAAAGACATGCTGTGGAAGAGAGACAGAGATAAATAATAACTAATGATTAATATTCCGAGAGGTGTATAAAGACATACTGACTGAAGAAGAAACACCCAGTGCATCATGGGAATCCCCAGCAGCCTACGTCTATTGCAGCATAACTAAGGGAGGATTCAGGGTCACCTGGTCCAGCCCTAACTATATGCTTTAGCAAAAAGGAAAGTTTGAAGCCTAATCTTGAAAGTAGAGATAGTGTCTGTCTCCTGAATCCAAACTGGAAGCTGGTTCCACAGAAGAGGGGCCTGAAAACTGAAGGCTCTGCCTCCCATTCTACTTTTAAATACTCTAGGAACAACAAGTAAGCCTGCAGAGCGAGAGCGAAGTGCTCTAATGGGGTGATATGGTACTACAAGGTCATTAAGATAAGATGGGGCCTGATTATTTAAGACCTTGTATGTGAGGAGCAGGATTTTGAATTCAATTCTGGATTTAACAGGAAGCCAATGAAGGGAAGCCCCAGTGCAGTGAGCCAGGGAAGAAGCATGACCAAGTGCAAAAACACAATTTCTGTGTATGTTCTTCCTCTTCACATCAGTACAATGGATTATAAATCAAAGCATCAAGAAGTAATTCACATTTGACAAACTAGCATATTTTAAAGCATATCTTTTGTTTTAATACTTCGATGAAAATCATTTGCAATTAATGGCTGTCTGAAGTCATAAACCCATAAGCATCATCAAATGCTGTTTGTGTTTCCTTGAGGCTTTTGTCTTTACTGCAGCCAACTTCAGTTGCTGCTTATGTGTTGGTCTCTCTGTGTTTAGCTCCTTTATGGGGCTTAGATGACATGACTTACTTGACCAGTGAAGAATATCCCACTCAGAAATTGAAAATCTCTTGGGTTGCTTTCCAGTCCAGTTTTGCAGCATTTGGTGGAACCTGATCAGAGTTCAGCTCTGTACACTTCACAGTTCATCCTGCTTCTATCAGCAGTCACAGCAGTAATCATTATGACCCTGCTCCAGTACAGTTCATGCCTCCACCTTGTTAGAAAGATAATATGGTAGATTTCAGACCATGAGCTGTTTCTCTCCTTATCTGTACTTTTCTCTTCCCATCACTCTGCTACAACTTGGTTGGTTGTTCTTAATGACCTTGTAGTACCAAATCACCCCATTAGAGAACTTTACTCTCACACTGCAGGCTTACTTGTTGTTCCAACCAGATTCTTACTCTGGATGGCATTACATTGGCCCCAGTAACACTGTGAGGAACCTTGGAGTCCAGGATATGTCCTTCAATGTGCATAATAAACATAGTATTGTAGTGTCTACCTTACAATATAAAACACCTGTTGTGATTTAAATTTAAATTGAATTGAATCCAAAGAACTGTTCTTCTCTTTTATATGTGTCTCTCAAAAAGTCTAATCTGTCCTTCCCTTTCTTGAACATAAGCAGTGGTTAAATGTTGCTATAAACTCTCTGCCATTCGTTAAGAGGTTTCCTGATTTTAGACCTTGACAATGTTTCTCCTGCCTATTGTTCAATTACTTTGACTATATGTAAAAAAATGTCTGTAATTTGCAATTTTGAACTTCAATCACAGCTTGATTGTATGGTTTAAAATCCACTGTGGTGTTGCATAGAGTCAAAATAAAGAAGAAAAAAAAGAAAGTGTCATTGTCTCAATACTTGGAGTAACTTTATTTAACTTACTGGATATGTTATATCATATAGCATATCCAGTATGCCTCCAGAGAGTGGGCTACAGTTATAAACTACACTCACAGAGGAAAACAATCTTAAAACTTCAATATTAAAGACATCAAGTAACAGGAGTGTGAATGAAATGTGCTGAGTTCAGTTCAGTTTCAGTTAGAATATAAAGAACCTTGAAACAACTGTTGTTGTGATTTGGCAGAATATAAGATAAAGACCCTGAAAAAGAGGGAGAAAACCCCAGAACTAAGTACTGAGGTCCTGGTGAAACAGCTCTATTACAAGCTTAATATCCTGAAACTAGGCCAACAAAAACAAAAACACGAAGCTACTGAGGATAAAATTAAAGCAAGGACAAATTTACATCAGGTACCGTCACTGATTTTTAATTAATACATTTTTATGAGAAATTTTAAAAACGTTATCATTACACATTGTGTGATGTGCTTCATTGCTCCGTTTTCTTCTTCTTTTTCTGAGCAGATGTAAACTTATTATTGTAAACTTATTATTGACATACAGAGCTGAACATGTGAATGTTTTAACAGTTTCTCAGTGAAATATTTTTCTTTCTTCTAAACTTTAAGTGGAAAAACAAATCAGATCACTCGAGTTATAAGTTGCCTTTTATAGGAAAAACCCATAAGAAGCCACACATTGACTATTCTTTACAATGTTTTATATATTGGTTTTTTGTGTGTGTGTGTGTGTCCACTTGTCCACTTCTCATTTCGATGTCCCACCCTCGCTTCCTTCTTCACTCTTTGTCAGCTTTTTCTTTTTTTTTTAAAAAAAGGTAAGCTTATAATATGGAAGTCAAGCAGAACTGCTTCAAAATGTTTTTGTAAGATCATCTGTACTTTCAATTTTTTTTAAATTAAATTACTTTGAAATAATCTATGATCACAGTTTGTTTGAAATTTGATTGTCCATATACTTCCTCTATATCTGACACAAGGTTCTCTAAAATCACCGCTGAGCCATGTAAATGATATTCAGTCCTTATCAGAGATTTGTATAAAGAACACAGAACAAAGCTAAAGTTAAACTGATTCCCTTCCTCCTGTGTGATACAGGTCCCTGAGTCTGTGGAGACACAGCTAAATCTAAGTTTAACTTCAGTCACTCTGCAGGAACTTTCTGTAAACTGCTGCAAAAGATTCAGTTTAACGGTTGAGTGGAAACTTTTCAAACTGATCAACACCATTAACATTCACTGAACTGTAATTGTACTTCTTGTCTTAAGGTGCTTTATATTGTAACATAAAGGCGCTACAATAATAGAGAATAAACCCCAACAACAGAATGACCTGTGTCACACAGGAAGGCGGGAATCAGTTTAACTCAACTTCATTCTGTGTTCTTCACACAAATCTACAACTGAAACAAAGCATGTTTACAGCTTAGAGTATGAATGTTATCAATAGAAAAAATCCACCTTAAAGGTTTTCATTTGAATTTGGAGACATTGTTCCATTTGTCTGATATCAAACTGAGATAAGTGTGGCACAGTGGTGCCTCCTCCTGGTGGGCTGGAGCATTACAGTCCTGCATGTTAGGGTTAGAACATAAGCCAGCCTGTCCCATTTCCACATTTAGCATTATAAACAGTGTTGGGTAAGTTACTTTAAAAAAGTAATTAATTACTATTACTAATTACTTAATCAATATTGTATTTAAAATACTTATCTAATTACTATGTCTGAAAAGTAACTTAATTACTCAATAAGTAATTTAAATAAATACTTATTAAAATCCCCATAAACCTTGAGTGGACAAACAATAGAAATTAAACTCTTTAAATAATAAATAATTTTAAAAAAAATACAAGTCAACATGAAATAGTTTAGCCTTTTTGCTTCCTGAATCATCTTTATTACATTCTATAAAAAAACCCATTCTTTAATAATTACATTTTTTAGTAAGGAATGCAACTTTCTTTAGCTAAAAAACACAATTCCAGAATAACAAATATATTTTTCTGCAACATATCTGAATAACAAAAAAGCTTAACTTAAGAAATGTTAAACATGACATATTTCAAGCAGTAAACATTAAAATTTTTAAATTTTCAAAGCGATGAGTAACATATTCATACATAATGTATGTAATCATGTCATGTGATTCAACAAACTCTGACCTTTGGTTAACAAACAGAATTCCTCTGAAACTTCCTCAAACCAGTGAGCACCATATTTCCTGCATGCTATATGCACTCATGTTTTCCAAAACATTTTTTGTACTACTTAGCTGTGTTGTTTTTGAAAAAGTTGTTGTATCTCATTAATGTAAGTCTCTCAAAGCGTTCACTTGACAGTCTGTTCCTTCTGGGTGTAAGCACAAGATTGCCGAGGCTAAAAAGCCTTTCGACTGGTGCGCTTGATGGTGTGGCTGTGTTGTACCTCAGTGAAATGGCCTTAATCCTGGGAAACTGGCTAAGAACACCCAGCTCAGACCCAGCAGATTTCAAATATTCCATCACCTCTGTTTCAGCAGAGTAGGTACAGTCGTCCTCCTCAAATGAAAAAAAGTCATCAGTGGAGTTAGCAGGGTTCTTGTGATCTTGAGCAGGTTGTTGGTCTTCAAGAGACAACCCACGGCACTCTGTAGTAAGCATTGCCCTAACCATGTCTTTTTTCTCTTCTTCTCTGATCCAGTAACTTAAATTTAGGCAAAGTGACTGCAGCCAGGAGAGCTTCTTTATTGTCCATCATTGAGGAAAAGCGCACCTTGATCGCCTATGAGAAAAAAATACATCAGACACTTCACATAAGAGCATGATAAATAAAACAAAAATTTATTTTAGGGTAAGGCTATATATAGATTACCTTAACAATGATATCAGGGAGGGATGCTGTCAGCTTAAGCTCGTCCTGCAGTGCCAGCGTCCTGGACATTAGAATCTCCAGAGTTGGAAGAAGGATTCCAAAATAGCAGTTCTCTTCTCCTTGCAATATGTCTAGTGCAACAGTGAGTGGCTTCAACACGATACAATACTCCTTTAGGAACAGATACTCCCGATCAGTGAAGCATTTGATTCCAAACTGAGTGCAGACAGTATTTAATTCAGCAAGGGGAATGTCAGTGATCCTGGACAGAGCGTCGTGAAATGAATTCCATCGTGTTGAAACAGGTACTATGAGTGTTTTCTACCAACTCTGAAGCAACAGAAGAACGGTTTGCTTTTGTCCACATTGCAGAACACTTTGAAGTTGCACTTCTGTAGATGATTTTTGCCTCATTTGCTTGAAGCCATTTCTCAACATCATGAAAAATTAAGTTCAGTGTGTGTGATGCACACCTTAAGTGTGGAGGGAGAGAAAACTGTCCTTCAGATTCTGTGGAGAGGGTCTGCTCAACATCAGTAAATGTCACCTCTTCATCTTCTTCCGATTCCTCATCAGAGTCTGATTTCTGGAACATTCTAAAAGCTTTGATAAAATTGGACCCGCTGTCTGTCACGGTGGCTGTCACTTTAGAGTTCAGTCCATAAGCCGAATGTACTTGCTCGATTTCATTGCTGATGACATCATATGTGTGTCTCCCTCGAACTCTTTTACATGCTAGTGCTGCATGTCCTCGTACAAAAGTAGAAGGATCAATCCAGTGTGCCGTCATTCCCAGAAAACTTTTGTTATGGCTGGTCCAAATGTCAGCAGTCGTGGAAATATATTCCAAACTCTCGAATGTCTCTTTAAGCTCCATTTCCATGTCAGCATAACACTTATCTAAGAAAGTAGAAAACGTTTTTCGATCAGGCAGTGCTGCTTTTTTGCCACACACAGGTATTTTGTTTAATATGCACCTAAAAGACATAGACTCTACAGTACGCAGCGGTAGCATCTCTTCCACAGTGTAGCCTGCAATCATTTTCTTAAGCTCATCTTCAGACACTTTCTGTGTTGCTGAAGTGAAATCAAGTCTCGTCTGCTTAGCAGGAGTTGCCGCGGTGTTATCCATGGATGATGAAGAGGGCTCACTGGGAAGGCTTTGTCTGTGCTGCCGTGTCAGGTGCTTCAGCAGATTACTCGTGCTATTGACAGCGGCCGATAATTTTTTCTCCCCAGGACATAGCTTACATATTACCGTAATGTTCTTGTCTGCTTGTTTTAGAAAAGTGAAGTGATGGGAATATTTCCATTTCATAAAACAAGCCCTCGCTTCAGCAGAGTCCCACATCTTCCGCTGTAGAATATGACTATGCAGCAAACTGGCGCGAAATGACGTACAGCTGCACTACAGCGATGTTAAAGCGGCAGAGTTTACTTTTACCTTTAGAAGATAAATTATTGAAATTAAATAATGATTTTCAGCGAGTTTAGTTATTTTACAATGTAACGCAAGTACATTGTAAGTAACTGTAATTAAAATACCTAAAAATGAACAGTAATTAGTTACTCTACTTTTTCAGTGGAAAAGTAATTTAAATACAGTAACGCGTTACACCCAACACTGATTATAAACAGATCTAACTGCAGATGTATTGTCCACTACAGCACAAATGTCACATATTCTCCTCCTGCCAAGCAGAAAATGTTCCATGTGTGATTGTTCTTTAGTATTTCCTGATTGCACAACTCTGTTAAAGAAACACACGAAAATAAAATAAAATAGAAACTCTGCTGGTAATTCTGTCTGTACATGTTTATAACATGGTTCACTAAATGTGTGTTAAAACTATAGAAACAAATGGATAAAAATTATATGGAATATTCCTCCATTTAAAATGGTACTCTGTAGGGGAGAGCGGGGTAAGTTGTCACACGGGTAAGTTGTCACACTGTTCATAACTCCAACTCTAGAGGCTCTATCTCAAAAATGAAATAGCCACTTTGTGTGACTTCTTCTTCTATAGTCAACCTCCTGTTCACATGTGGTCAAGACTGCTCTAATCTGAGGTGAGCACATCTTTTTTATTTTTTTGACCTAAAAGGAAAAATAAATCACTTTAAATTTTCTTCAGTACAACTTTGTTAGGTATAGATGTTACAAATTATTATTTTACACAAAATAGAGGAGACATTAACGTGTCTTTTGATACTTCAGCTGATGTGCTATGTTGAGCTAACCCTGACATTTAGCCAAAATTAGCATAAATGTCAGTTTGGGGCAAGTTGTCTCATTAACTTTGGGGCAAGTCGTCACATGTGACTACCAACTTCAGAGGACATCCGGCCATATCCAAAAGCTGGCCGCCGAAAACCATCCAGCAAAGGAAGAAAACAACGCAAATCAGCAATTCTAACTGACACGCCAGTGAAGCAGCAACTAGAAAAATAAAAGAATAAGGCTGAATCTTGCAAAAAGCTGTTTCAAAAGAGAGGGACGCGAGGGGGGAAAACATCTGGACCTATGAAGAACAACGCAGCTAAAAGAAGAAAAATAATTCAAGAGTCATCATCAGATGAGGAAGAGTGCTTCTGCCTTGTCTGTGTGGAGCCATTTTCAAACAGTCGTCCAAAAGAGACGTGGGTAAAATGCGTAAAATGCAACAAATGGGCCCATGATGCTTGCACCTCAGGCCAGGCATTTATTTATGTGTGCCAGAATTGTGACTCTGAAGTTGAGTCTGATTAATCAGAAATAGGGCATCTGTTTTGTTCAGAGGATAAACATGTTAAGTAAAGCAAGTTATTTGCAGCATTCCATTCAGTTATGATGGATTTATGTGCAAGCCAGAGAACATTTGAGTTTAAAGTTCAAACTAAAGTTTTCTTTCTACTTAATGTTTTGGTTAAAATGTGTATTGGATTGAAATAATTGTTTTTTTTTCCAAATTCTCTTGGCATAATTGTTCAAATTTCCAGTTTTGGTTTGAATTTAACAATTATTTAACAATTAAAATCAATAATCAATAATCACAATTAAGTATTTGTGTTCTTATTTTAAGATAATCTAGTGTGACAACTTACCTGCCGATGGGGCAAATTGTCACAAGTGCACATTCTCCATTCAACAGTCTACAACTCCGTAATGAGATAAGATATGAAAATGTAATGAATACATCATATGTGCCCGAGACTTCCTTCTTTCATTTGGTGAAACATTTATTACGTTGTGATGTATGGTGCTCAGTAAAAGTTAGTCAGTGTGAAAAGTGTGACAACTTACCCCGCTCTCCCCTACTGTGTGTCTCTTTTTAAATTTCTACCGTGAATCATCATTTATTA